>JASGXE010020790.1:0-29561 GCA_030068105.1 Sinentomon sp. SZTP_YWyxl
AGTTAAATGGGAAAAACACCATTTTAGGCGTTGTTCCCAGATTGTACGTGGGTGCCACGTTTGGGTCGCCGGAATAACATTTAATCGTCGGAAGGTCTAAAGATGTGATAAGAATTTTTTGTTTTGTTTTGTTTTTGGGATTCTCTGGGGATAGGCATGGTGGACGAATGGGATTAATCGTCTAAAAACAATGATAAGGCCACAATGTTTTACAGGATCTGTGCGGGGTAAATTTATGGGGCCATGATCATTAAAAGGGTATTTACATTGGATAGCCGAATGCTGACCATGCAAATCTAACACCCTTGAAAAATAAAAACTAAAAAATACACGCCAAAGAAGAACCTTTCTACAAATCTGTTAATTTTTTGGATGTCCCACCGAAAATTTTGAGAGATCACGGCACATTTCGATAGCATACTTAGAGTTTGCCAAAAGTCACTTGACAACCCCTGTCATTTGCTGGTTTCTCCGGTGGGGCTAAAGCCCCACCGGAGAAACCAGATCTAAAATACCCGATCTAAACCTGAAATCTGTGGAATATATTCCACAGATTTCAGGTTTAGATCGGGCAGGCTGCCTGCTGCGGGTGTTATATCCATTCGAATTGGAACAAACCTCCACTCCCATGCTTCCAGAGTTGCATCAAAACTGCAATGCACTTTTCTGGTGTTACAGAGTGAGACTGTTTCCTGCCGTGCATTGGCACTTCATTTTTCAGGCCGCGGTAAGCCGATGACTTTCCTTTCGTTTGCAATGTGCACTGCCCGCACCACCAAATTTTAACAAACCACACCACCAAATGAAGTTCAAAGTTTGACAACGGAACTCAAATTTTTATCAACCCCGTGCTTGGCGTCCGCCTGTGAGGCCAACAAAACGTGCGCAAGATTGGGTACACCAAATGTTGTTATTGATATGGTAAAGTTAAAAAACGGGTTCTGAACGGCATGTTCCCGAAAGACCAAAAATGGATATTTTTAAATGACTGTGGCCTTGCGGTATGTTTAGAAACAGTTAAATCAACAACCATAGCGTGCCACAGGCCGGTGCCGTTTGCACGTAATAATAAATCTATCGCATCCTTGTCAAACCCAAGGCCAAGCAAAAATTGATCCCCAAAAGTGCAGCAGCTTCACTTCGCTCCGCTTATTGGCGTCGTTCAACAGAAATGTGTGATGGTGATTGAAAATGGTAGCTGTTTTGGAAGGAGAAATGTTGGGTCAAATGGCCTCGGATTTCGATGATTTTGGTGTCAAAATGTAGGTCAGGTATTTGTGCACAACTTTGCAGCAGGTGGAACCCATGTTGCAACGGAAAATTTTGCGCTGCAGTCGATTCAGGAAAATAGCGCACTGAAAATTTTGGCGTTTTGGAAACAGGCTTTGCTTCCCAAGAACGTTTTGGTTACTTTATATGCTGAAATAGTGGAACTTCTTTATGAGATTGAAATCAGCATTTTATTAGCTTTCATTCAACACCAAAATCATTCAAATCTGCCCAGAACTTTTCAATAGAGAGCAATATTAGTGAGTCGCATCCATTCCCGAAATCGGCGTGCCTGATGGTACGAATGCGTGATGTCCGGACGTTCAATACACAGCGTGACGGGCGGGTTGGACCGCCGTCTATAATAGTGGTCCGATTATCTAGCGCGAAACATTCTCATCATGAATAAGCACAGTCCCCTCTTTCTATCTCCAATCGGTCTCAAAATTGTCTTGCCTTTTCTCTGAGAATCGACTTCGTAAAAAAGTTGCTGTTTGCAATCGATTTGCAATATTTGAGTGTTTTGAGGTCACAGGCATCAGGAGACAAAGTTCAGAGACTCATTATTCAGTCAACAGACAACATAAAAACTTCCAATTACAAACACAAATCAGATATCCTCTCAGCTTTAAAATAAGTTATTGTAAACAATTTTAACATCACAAACAAAAGAGATAACAGCTGATGCTAAAAACTTATCTATCACCCTACGCAGCTCACGAATTCGTTCGGCGCGCAACCTCGATCATGTGCCCCTGAAAAACAAACGGCGCTGCAATTAGCTCAAAACATAAAAATGCGTGTTGCATAGCTCACGAATTAGTTAGGCGCACAACCTGTTTGTTGCGTCCAACACCGTCCGTGGGAGTTCTCAACGGGTTGCTTTGTGGTTTTTGTCCAGAGCAGTTCATTATCATCCACAATAACATAGTGGCCTGTTTTTGCATTGAAATCAAAGTGTGTCCTTGTGTTGTTATCCTTGCAAGGCTGGCTGGTTGATTAAAAGCCAACCAGTGTCTGCATTGCAAGTTCTCAGCTCAACTTCCCATGTATATACACTCGAACAGATCTGATGGTTAATAAATTGAGCGGACTGACCGACTGACGAACGAGTAGAAGGCAAGTCAGCCGCTTCTAATATAAATTAATCCTTAATTTCAAAACTTTTCTCATGCAATTTAGCCCGCAGTAAACTGATGGCGGTCGAACTTTCTACCATTGGACGAGAGACATATGGGTCTACTCAATAATGAGTTTAATGTAATTTTGCCTTGATTGCTGCGGGGAACTTGGTGTGCCTGGTGTTTGCGGTACCGGAATCAATGCCTGCTCCTCCAGTTTTCGTCCGATGAGATTGCCCGGGGAGCCAATTTACAAACCTTGCAGCGACTTAAGATGGCAGGCTGGGGCCCCAAACGAGCATTGATTTTTCGGAGAGGGGACAGGGTTAGGTCAGGTTCAGATAGCTTTAGGTAAGAAAAAACAATGTTTTTTTTCTTGCGAGTGAAAGGCCCCAATCGAGCATTCTTGCACAAAACGCTCTGCCATCTAAAGTCGCGGCAGGGTTTGTTAAATCGCGCCCGGGGACGGTTGACTTGTCTCGAATGGTTTTTTCCTGTCTGGTGCCGTAATTGAAGTCACCATGCGTTGAAAATTTGAAGACTGTCCGACTTCACACTTGGAAAAGATGGAAAAACGGTCGGCCGTAATCAAAAAGTGCCCGTGACCGTATGGAAAGAGTTACCGATGCGTCTTTGCAAATGGGATTCAGAGGTAGGATAAATTAATGCAGATACGTGAAAGGAGTTTCCATTCAGTGATGGTACGGCTGGCTAGGATGAGAACTAGCTTGCATCCGACGTGTTTTTGAAACTGGAAGGACGACGTTTTTATATACAGCCATTCTGAATACTCGGGCCATATGAGATTTTTGTCAGACTTTTGATGCACGGGGCAATGTTATTCCCCAGCTAGTAAGCGCCGTTAAATGCATTCCTTCGTGTAAAGTGTTTTGCGGCGCATGTGAAATGGGGAATTACATTGCCCCGTGCTTTCAATAGTCTGAAAAACTCTCCTGTGGCCCGCCTATTCTGAATGGCTCCGTATACGTGGGCCCTGTCAGAAATAAAATGACGGCAAGTCAACTTCGTGATCGGTGATCACGCATTCTCCCGACATTTGCGAGGACCAGACCATTGCGGCGGGTTATCCTTCCTATGATCACGCATCCTCCCGACATTTCCGAGGACCGCAGACCATTGCGGCGGGTTATCCTTCCTATGATCACGCATCCTCCCGACATTTCCGAGGACCGCAGACCATTGCGGCGGGTTATCCTTCCTATGATCACGCATCCTCCCGACATTTCCGAGGACCGCAGACCATTGCGGCGGGTTATCCTTCTTGTGATCACGCATTCTCCCGACATTTCCGAGGACCAGACCATTGCGGCGGGTTATCCTTCCTATGATCACGCATCCTCCCGACATTTCCGAGGACCGCAGACCATTGCGGCGGGTTATCCTTCTTGTTATCACGCATTCTCCCGACATTTCCGAGGACCAGGCCATTGCGGTGGGTTATCCTTCTTGTGATTACGCATTCTACCGACATTTCCGAGGACCAGACCATTGCGACGGGTTATCCTTCTTGTGATCACGCATTCTCCCGACATTTCCGAGGACCAGGCCATTGCGGTGGGTTATCCTTCTTGTGATCACGCATTCTACCGACATTTCCGAGGACCAGGCCATTGCGGCGGTTTATCCTTCTTTCACCAGAGTGAAAAACAATCGAAGGCTCTTTTTGTGCCAGTCTAGAGACCGCTGATTTTTTGCTTACAATTGTTCCGCAATGTGAGCGCAATTAAACGTAACTTTGCCGGGAAGCAGCGAAATGTCGCCGATCCATCCAAGGGTCCCAAGCAGGGGTGCTGAGGCAAGTTCCCGATTTCTTGGAGGGCCTTCTACCATTCCTTTTAACGAAACGCTGACACAATCGCCTTCAGAAATAATTTGCTGTTTTTGGCCCTGAAGGCAGTTATGTTGATGTGAGAAATCCAGTCTGAAGGGGTTGCTGAATAAGTTTACCCCGAGATGAGTAATTTCATCTGATATGGTCAGCTCCTCCCACCCATTACTGCGGTTCTGGAAGAGGACTTTTACTGGAAATACAAGAAAGGAATTCTTTGCAGAAAAGCGGTTAGTATACCAGGTTTTTCATACAACGGTGGACATACGTAGGTGTCTCCACACCCGTCCGATGGGCGAGTGGGTTGTATCCATCAGAAACCGGGGAGCCAATCACGCAGCGGTGATTGACATTTTACCGCTCCTGTGCTTTTCTTTGCCTTCGCGTTAAATTTCAGTCCAAATTTCGCTGTGGATCGCTCACGAAAATGATGCACCTCGAATTTCCAGACTTACGGCGGTAAGTTCTGTCCAGGTTTAGCCTGCAGTTGAGACTTTAGTCCTGACTTCCGAAAATTCTAATACAAATTGTCAGAAAAGTCAGGACTAAAGTGGCCACTGCAGGTTAAACCTGAATTGAACTTGCCGCCATTTTTTACATGTCTGAAAATGAGGTCCGAATATTTTTACGAATATTTTTAGACATTGTTGCAACCATGTGCCGACCTGTTTTGGTCATTTGCCACGCGCATTCATCAACTTCGAGATTATTGATATCTGATTCAACATTTTAATGCATATACGCAACATCGGAAGATTGGAAGAGCCAGAAATAGAATATTTAATTTTTGTGTTCAAAAATGAAACACTCGGAGGCACAGATCGCTCCACTGAATTGAACTCGTGGCATTAGCTTTTTTGTATTGAGTCAGGTTGCAGAAACAATTGGCATCACGACCGCACCGTCATTTGCACTTCGTGCACTTCCTTACTTGGATGCATGACACCCATAACATTATTTGAATAAGGCACCAAACCTTCAACATGCCTCACCAACAGCCGAATTTTCAGCAATGATAGGTAATCGCTTTGGCATTGAACCTGTCGCCGTGTCAGGAGCCTTGTTTTGCACAGGTAATTTTTCGGTAATTGGCACCGCCAGCCAGGAAACTTCTATCAGATCCAGCACCGATATCGGCGCCTACTGCTGTGCTCTCCTGCACTTTCTTGGCCTATCACATCCTATTTTCAAGGTTACTTATCTATCCTGCCCTACCTACCTCATCGATTATTCTCCTCCAAAGGTGGAATTTTGCATCTACAGGGTTGGCAACAAAAGGAGCGCAGCTTTCAGCTTTTATTCAAAATGTCATTTGGAAGCTTTCCATGGGCGAGGATAGTCATGCATCTCTTTGCGCAATTGCTTTTTTCTCTTCGTCCGATCATCTGTTTGTCTGAAATGAAAAGCGGTTTTTTGTTTTAAAACTTGAGTTTTTTTAAACTAGCGCAAATTTATCCACCCTGCATCATCCCCGTTGCAGATAATGGCTGCATATACTGGTGGCGCTACGGTTTATCCGACCTGGAATCTAAATTGCAGGTAGCCAGCCAGCTGAATGAAAGGCCTTTACCCTAATATCCTTTTGTTACAGCAGGCGTGTTCTTCTCCATAGCAGCTTAACGCACAGCACGCCATTGCGTCAGGCGGATTCGATTATGCTCCCTAGGATATGTGTGTATATCGTATGCGCCACAAGTCTCCCGTCAAATGGACGAACAGGGAGTACGTGTTTTCTCGCACCGTGGCTGTGAAATTGACGCTCAGTGCGGCAAGGTGGCTATCCTCCCGTTTGTGTTGATCAACCTGAATGAATGCAGGGTGTTCGAGGTTGACGTTCGTTTTGAAAATGGTGGTTTTGGCAGCAAAATGATGGCGTCGGCATGCGAGGCACACCAACGACCAGTGGTTAATTCTTGTTTATTTGTTTTATTTATTCGAGACCACCATTCTGGCTCAGAGGAGGTTGCCGACAGAGACGGCTGCTCGAGATTCCGACTCCAAATAACCAGTCACGATGCTTTACGCAAGCTTCAGAATGGCAGAATGCACAAAACATGATGGTCTATATGACGGGAGACTTGCGGCGCTTACTGTATATTCGCCTGAAACGATTAGGTGTGGTTTGCAACCTTCATCCTTGGATAACTCGCCTGCGGGCGAATGGTGGAAGCGCTGCGGAAAGAAAATTCGTTGCAAAAAGCCGCTGCAATTAGGCCTGCTGCGGCGCTATACCGGAATCGTGCGGTTCTGCTTTTAGACCTGGGGCGTTTCTCCCGACATTTGGCCTGAAGCTATGGTCCGTATAGCTACGCACCCTTAATTTGCCTGCTCACGGTTTTTTGCGGGCCTGGTAGCTTTGCCCACAGTTAACAAAATCTCGGTTGGTTTGAAAGAGAAATTTATTTACCTAGAGAAAAATGCTTCCGTGATTTTCCCGTGCATGATACTGAAGGATATGTGAGGGTGCTCCAACTGTAATAGCTTCACAGTTAGCTGCCGTTAATTTGATAGCAGAATTTGTGGGAATGAGAACAACGATTTTTTCGTTGATCAACTGTGCAGAATTTTGGCACTTCAAGTTTTCGAAAAGCTGTGGCTGCCGCATAAAAGGCCGTCAATGCGGAATGTAATTTCTTAGAAGTTCTGGATGCAGTTCAGATTTGAAAGTTATTCTTGAGCCTCGGGGGATGGCAACATTTCCGGTGTTTTTTGAAAAGATGAAGAAAATTGAGAATTGAGAAAAGATGGAGACGAAGAAATTTCACTGATGGCTGTTTCTCTGACACCTGCGGCATTCACGGAAGCAAACCATTCCGTTTTTGGCTGCTGTGCTTGCGCACAGTTTTTCCGGATCCCAAGTGGTTGGTATAGGACCAACAATTTGGGATCCGGAAAAACTGTGCGTAAGCACAACAGCCATAAACATGGCCCAAGGAAACCTAAATCATTTTATCATTCCGTTTATGTTTATTTTTTTTTCCACGCGAAATTATACACGGAGCAGGAGACGACTCGCCGTGATGATATTCATGGACACCCTGTCTCGTGCTCATGAGACCTTTCGTTTCTACTTTTTGGGTTGTTTTTCTAGTGTCAAACCCAGAATAAGCCGAGAACGAAACTAACCAAAATAAATAGCTGTAGGTATATGAGGTACCTTTTACGGTGTACCTTATGCTCGTATGCTTGTGGTTTTTCGCAATTTTGGCTGTAGCGCTTCATCGGCTATAAAGTAACTGCTTGGCATTTTGTTTGAATAGATCCTCCTCTTATTGTAAAGGCACAGCGGCAAACACAGATTTCAGCAAAATGAACCGTTTTATTTTTTTCGCTAAAGTACCAAACGAAGGTCGCAGTGCTTGCCTCCAAAGCGACGCGAACATAACCCTGATAAAAAAACTCAGCTTATATGGATTTTCAGGTTGATATTTTAAATGCATGAAAGAATGGTGTTTGCACTTGTCAGGCCTCATCCTGAAAAGGGGTCGTATACTGGGCCGAATTATTGGGTACTAAATCCCGGCAAAAAATGGGGTCGAAATTCAACCGTGGGGATGCTGGCCACCAAACTTGGGGCCCCGCCCCCTGAAGGGTGGGTGTATACACATGCTATTTTTGGATGCACGAATTAGTGTGAATTGAGTACTGAATCCTGGCATAATTTGGGTCGAAATTTGACCGTGAGGGGCTGGCCCCCTAACTTGGGGGCGCGCCCCCGAAAGGGGGTGGGTGCACAAATTCTAATTTTCGGTGAAGAAATGAAGTAGTACCTACAAATTTAGTACTAAATCCTGGCAAAAACTATTGGTTCAAAATTTGTCTGTGCGGGGGCCAAGTTTACTTAGACACCTGTAAAACACGGTAATTTATTCCTCGAACCAGGTCTGAGGTTTCCCTTGCCTTCGGGAAGTTTGCACTTTTCCGCGTTTTTTTTGTCTTCTGAGAAAACTTTAGATTTGGGTGAGTTGACAAACTTGAGCTGTTACCATAACTTGACAGTCACAGAAAGAATGTTTCACTCTTTTACCTTTTTTAGCACGATGCACCTTGTTCTGGACACCCCTGTGTGTCGTTTACATAAACTGCTCTTTCGTATGACATGGAATATTTGCCAAAAATGGTGTTTGGGATTATCGCAATATTGCTCGGATTTTTGTTGTTTTTCACCTTCTCACAATTTCAAGCGGAAATGCAATCATCTCAAAATAGCCATTTCACGGCAGGATGCAATGCTATCCTGCTGATACTAAAATGACAGGAAGACGGCTGTGCAGCACCGTTACCTCAGACATGTATTTTTTAAGCATTGCGGCTATCATAAAATTAGGGGGTCGTGTGTCCCCACCAGAAAAATGTTCGTGTTGTCCCCTTTATGTTAATTGTTTCGCATGCTGTCCAAGATGTCCAGAGTCATTGGCGTGGCTGTTGGGCCGCACACGCCCCTGTTGAACACATCCCTGCAATCTACAAACGTTTCAGCTCAATGACCTTTTGGAGATCGGTCCCTCTTGCCTTGAACACACTCCTGCGCGGCTTTGTTCCGTTCTGTCACTCTTTATTCACATGCGCCCCTGCTTAAAGCCCTTCTGCAGTTCTGTCTCTCTTGCCTCACAGACGCCCTGATCGGTGGCCTTCTGGAGTTCCGTCCCTCTTGCCTCAAGACGCCCTGCACAACGACCTTCTTTAGTTCTGTCCCTCTTTCTTCGCACGCGCCCCTGCTCAAAGGCCTTCTGCAGTTCTGTCTCTCTTGTCTCACAGACGCCCTGATCGGCGGCCTTCTGCAATTCTGTCCCTCTTTCTTCACACGCGCCCCTGCTGAAAGGTCTTCTGCATTTCTGTATCTCTTGCCTAACAGACGCCCTGATCGACGTGCTTCTGGAGTTCCCGTCCTCAACCACTGGCCTTCTGCAGTTCTGTCCCTCTTACCTTACACACGCCCCTGATCAACGGCCATCCGATCTCCTCACTTATCGGAGGAAAATGACAATGTGGAAAGGAGTGGGTCGTGTTCTTCGAGCACCGTGTAATTTTCGCCCTGATGCTGCTTGTGCACCCCTAAATGATTTCTTTACTGACACCGCTGCAAGGGCACAGACAAACTAAATATTGAAAGAAGGATTGGGCAGAGAGGCGTCACAGACGATGCTCTTTTGCGTAATCACGTTTTTGATCGAAAATCTCCAGCTTCCATTTTCCATCCGGGATTTTTTATGACGGGACGCTTTTTATCGCTTTCAGAAAAATATCCATTACTTTTTCTCTATTCCATGTTTGGAAACAGCTTATCGGGGATTTTTTCAACACATTTTCTACGTTCGTTTTCTATTTCGATTTCTGAGGAGACTATGTAATCGATGGTACAAAGCTGTGCAGAAACACGATGTGCCAAAAATTCTCACAAACCTGAAATTTTCTCCAAGGGTTTTCGGGTAACAGTTCATTGTTTTCGTGTCCATCGAGAGTTGCTGGTCCAAGTCATTTGACACTCCTGAGGCGACATTTCTGTGCGAATCATTCAAGTTTTTAATTGTTCTTTACTGCGGGTTGACAATTATCTTTGACATGCTCTTGCTCTTCAACTCGTTTTCAATAAATTTATGAAATGGAAGCAGGTAGGTTTTGTGAGACAAGAGTTGGTGTGTAAACTTTAGAATGTTTTCACCCGTGGGGCCACGAAAATTGGACTGAAGATCCCCCCCCCTGAGAAAACAGTTATGCTGAAACATCACTGCCCGAAATGCATCAAACTTTATGAAATATTTTCTTCATTTTCTGTTGGACGACTTTGCATTTCTGGCGCGGTTTGTGGCTGCCCATTAGCTGTCGCGCGGTCTTGGGCTGCCCATTGGTAGGGGCGGTTTGTGGCTTGCCCATTGGCAGGCAAGATTGATTGTGTCTTGCCTGGCGCCGTTTGTGGCTGTCCATTGGAGGGCGCGCAGCTTTTGGGCTGCTCATTGATGGGGGTATTTGTTAATTACGTATTGACAGACGCGGTTTTTGGGCTGTCCATTGGCAGACGCGGTTTGTGGTCTGCACTTTGGCAGATGTGATTTTTGGTTTGGCCTGTACACGTTTCTTCTCAGCACGAACACGGATATCGATTTCCGTTTTCAAATTAGTTCTGTTCGGAATGGAATTTCGAATGCAAAGGTGCGTTGCAAAGTGTGCTGGTATTATTGTGTAAGATTCGGATATGATGTCTGGCGGCAGCTTTATTTTCAGATTTGAGACACGAAATTAGGTTGCTTACGGATATTTGCTCAGTTTGGCACGAAATTACTGGATGCCAAAGTCGCCCAGAAATTTTACCTCTTTCAAGACCCAGTTTTCAAAATACGGTACGAAAAATGGGTCTGACAAATGACCGGGTCAAACGGGTGTTTTTTTATACTTTGGCCGCAGTGCACATGGCGGGTCTTTCGTTGGGATAGCGAAAAGGTTGCATGAGATGGTATTCTGTCCATGGCAACTACAGCCACCTCGGAATTTCGTTTTGCTCTCCTCGTTACCTTCATCCAGATGAAGATTTTATCAAATTCATGGCAGCATAGCAGAAACGTTATCTTCTAATTCCATACCATCGTTATTTTCTGACTCAATGCTCTTGCGAGCAATAAGCGGTCGGCCTGGAGCTCGATAAAACAGTTAGGCCCATAGTTCTGCCATAATTATTGGTTCCGGCAGGCTTGGGCTCACGTGGACTCGTTGGATATTCGCTGATGGCGATGGCGTCATTATTTGACCCCGTTATTATTGCTCTACTGCTGCATGGCTGCGAGAATTTTTGCTGCACAAGGATTTTTCTGGATCGGGAGTCTGCTTGGAGTTGGGCTTTCTTTGTTGAGCCATAGCGCTATTCCAGGCTGCTTCAGGCTCACGTCCGAAATAAATTAACGCAATTTATTCTACTGTAATGGGACCCCCGAGACACCGTGAAGTTTTTCCCGCATAGTTTATTTAATTCCCCGCCTCCCAAATTTTCTCCATTGGTCGGCTTTCTGCAGACAGAGCCTCAGGGCAGGCAGCCCTCGTGGTTGTGCAGTTATTGTGAGCCTTGCAGTCGATAAAAGAGACCACTTGTTGTGTTATTATTTTGTCTTGATAAACTTTATTTGCAGAAATCGAGAATGATCCGCGTCTTGTTACAACAATGAGCAAAGATTTTGCGCTTGGGAATAATCACAGTCTTCATTTCTCACTGCTCCTGTTCTTTTAAGCGTTTCTTTATCAAATTTTTCCTGTAAATATCCAGCTATCACATCCCTCGTTCTTTAAAGCTGGGATGATTTTCAGCATATCCTGATTCGCTGCCACATCCCCAGTTCTTTCAATCCGGTAGAAAATTTTCTCATCATATCATGATCCACTATGCCACATTTCCATTTCTTTCAAGCACGGAGTTATTTTCTGTGAAAGTCCTCAGGCCGGAACATTTTCCCTTCATATCCTGGTCCGCTGCTTCAACAGTTATTTCAAGCCGGAAAGAAATTTTCCCGACATACGAATTTTCCCTTATCCGGAGCCGCCACCAGACGCGCAATTCTTTCAAAGCTGGACCGGATTCTACCAACAGCATTCGCCCATCCGCAACTACAAGTACAGCACCAGTTCTTTCACACTGCGCAGAATTCTTACTTTCCTTAAACGTGACCACTCACAACGCAAGTTCCTTCAAGCCGATCGGATTTCCTTCAACTTTCTTCCTTCGCGCCCACCTCAACCACAGTTGAAATTGAAATTGAAATTGAAAATTGTTTGTATTTAGGGGCGTCAACCCCGGTTAAATACATGTCAGATAAGTTATTTACATAATTGAGAAGGATGAAGCAGAAAAATGCACAAAAAATTATTACGCCTTTACAATCAATGACAAAACGGCGGTGTGCAAAAATTCATCGAAAAGGCAACTTGTGAAACAAAAAGGGGTAAAAAATTTGAAGGGGTCCAAAGGATGGGTATTTGGGGGGTGAAAAGATGTTTTGCGGTTATGAAAGCAGAAATCGTGATCTCTCCAGTTGAGTGCTAAATGTTCGAGTGGAAACTGGTTTGGCGAACATCTGTCTGAAAATTTTGTTCCAAGTTTCGATAGCATGCGGAATAAAAAAAAGACTGAGCCCCAACTTTCTTCCTGACCTGGAAAGGGTGCGAACTTTAAATGGATGGTCATGCCTTCCAGTATAAGGGGCTTGGGACAAGCAGCGCTGGAATTCTCACCAACCCTCAACCCCATTGAAGACTTTGAGTAACAGTAAATGCGTCTGATTGTGCGTCTTCTGTGCAACGAGTCCCAATGCAGGGTAGCAAGCATATTCGTGACGCTAGCTGTCCGGCGATAGTCATTCATTACAAAGCGCGCGGCCCTTCTTTGCAGTTCTTTCAGACTGCAGGGCATTCCATTTTTCCTCATCTGTCACAAAATGCATGGCGCCATCAAAAGTTCCTTTCCTTATCCGCGACCACACGCCGCGCCAGCTTTTTCAGGCTGCGCCGAATTTCGCCAACTTTCTTCGGTCGGTATCACACACAGCGCCAGTTCTTCAAACTGCACAGGATTCTTCTTTCCCCCATCTGACACAAAAAGGCACGGGGCTATCATGTTCCAGATTTTTCTGCCTTTCCTCGTCCGCGACCAGGATCCGCGACCACACGCCGCGCCAGCTTTTTCAGGCTGCGCCGAATTCCGCTAACTTTCTTCGGTCGATATCACACACAGCGCCAGTTCTTCAAACTGCACAGGATTCTTGTTTCCCTATCTGCCATAAAGGGGCACGGGGCTATCAGGCGTCTGTTTCAGATTTTTCTTACTTTCCTCATCAGCGACCAATCGCCGCGCCAGCTTTTTCAGGCTGCGCCGAATTCCGCCAACTTTCTTCGGTCGGTGTCACACACAGCGCCAGTTCTTCAAACTGCACAGGATTCTTCTTTCCCCAATCAGCCATAAAAGGGCACGGGGCTATCAGGCGTCTGTTTCAGATTTTTCTTCCTTACCTCATACGCGACCACACGCCGCGCCAGCTTTTTCAGGCTGCGCCGAATTCCGCCAACTTTCTTCGGTCGGTATCACACAGAGCGCCAGTTCTTCAAACTGCACAGGATTCTCCTTTCCCCCATCTGCCACAAAAAGGTACGGGGCGATCAGGCGTCAGTTCCAGAATTTTCTTCCTTTCCTTATCCGCGACCACAGGCAGCGCCAGGTTTTCAGGCTGCGCCGAACTCCGTTCTGCATTTGGACCCGGAGCTAAGGTGCTCTTTAACGTGCGCAGTGTTGTGCAGCACACGGGAGCTCCTTCTTAACGTCCCATCCGAATGATGGGACTTCAAGGACGATACTCGAAGGGTGATGAGGATACTCGAAAAGAAGTAAATACGTATTCGTTGCAGTGACGTGTTACCATGACAGATTTTTTTTGTTTTTGTTTTTTTTTTCTTTTTTTGATTTTTTTGACTTGAGATTTTCTGTTTTTTTTTTCAGGTTGGTGAAACGAGCTTTTCTTGATATTGATGCTGGTGAATGGTAAGTGTAGCACTGGATATTCTCTCTTCACAACCTATAGGAGTGTACCTATGCACACCTGTGGAGCCCTTTTCGCCATCCTTTGAGCAGACACAAATAAATACCTACATTTCTCGTCGCTTGTGCAAGGGAAAATGACTAACTTCGATATTTTTACAAAAGTGACCACTATATAGTCTCCTTTTTCCTTGGTCGCCCTCAAAACAGCATGCCATTCGTGTAAGGCGTGAAATTCATCGAGCCCTGCTGAAATTGAATGGACCCTGTATCATCCAGACCTTTGAAATTTCTCCTATGTTCGAAATGGCGAATTCTGTATTTTGGTTAGGTGAGGAGGTGCGTTTTATCCCACTTATTTTCCCATGTGTCATGAGCATAATATTCATTTGGCGAGCCCTACTTCAGAATCAGTGGGTTCTATTTCCTTTTTCGAATGTATTTACATTAACTAAAGTTTTTTCTTCAAGAAATTTAGTTTTAGAAATCTTTGTGCGACCATGAGGGGAAGGGTTTTCGCTTTTCATGCAACTGGCATCGTATATATCGCCCTGGAATCCTCCACACCATCGGCCTGCGGCGCAGGATCTTTCTAATGCATTTTTTATGTTTTCTTTTATGTTTCTAAACTGCCCTTTTTCACCAGCACTGGCTGGCGCTTGTTCCCTTTCCGCCCCCCTTCTTTTGTAATTTCCATTCCTACTGGAATTGCAATTTACGCTTGCGAGAAAAGTTTTCGCAGCTGAATTTCCATATGCCGCCCTCTTCCGGTCTTGGAAACCCCGTAACCTGGGCCTTTTCCCTTGGTGTATAGTCACTCCGTTCGTTTTCCTTCACGTGTTTTTGCTTCCGCCTTTTTTCCATGCCGCTTTTTTTGCTTTTCACCGCCTATTTTGAACTTCACCCGTTCCTTACTCTGCCAGACTTTGCTTTTAAATAGACTTTCGATGTTTTTTGTTTTTTTTTTGTTCTGTAGACTTTCGATACTTTTTGCGCTTCTAATTTCTGTTGAAAATAACTTCACTTTTGTCAGCTTTGTCGAATTGCTCGTTTTTCATCGTGAAAAGCTGGTATGCCAAATGCTACCATAATTGCAGGAACTTCTGATGGCGAAAGTTGTGAAATGTGAGCCGTGCTTGGTATGCATTACGAGTAGTTCCTGGAATGGCCCTTGCAAGTTGCTCTCAAGATAAGCCGCCACAACGGTGTTTGTGAACGATAACTCCCTCACTATGTCCGTGGGGTGATCAACTCCGGATTTTTGATAATCCGAGTTGCGGAGTAAATATTTGCCATTGAAGTAGATGGCAAACATTTTCTTCGCAACTCCGGTTTTGCGATACTCGCATGTATAGCTGATACTGTTTTTGTTGTGTTTTTGATATTTTTGCTCCAACATAAAACGGCGACATGCCCGTTCTGTTCGCCTGAATTTTGATTGATTTTCGTTATGAATGGCTCCGGCGATAAAGGAGGGCGGCAAACAATCTTCAAAGGGTGTTGGACAAAAGTTCTCGAAGACTTCAGCCAGGTCATCACTGCACATCATTTGTGCATTCTTTGCCGGGATTGAAGTTTGAGACATCATGCCGAAGTTGCTGGATTTTAGTTTGACATCATGCCGAAATTGCTGCATCAAAGTGTAACATCTTGCCGAAATTGCTGGAAGTTTGACATCATGCCGAAATTGCTGCATCAAAGTGTGACATCTTGCCGAAATTGCTGGATAAAAGTTTGACATCATGTCGAAATTTCTGACGGATAAAAGATGACATCATGCCGAAAGCTGATGTATTAAAGTTTGACATCATGTCGAAATTGCTTGATTAAAGTTTGTCATGCTGAGATTGCTGAATTTAAGTTTAACACCATGCCGAAATGACTGAGATTAAGTTTGACATCGTGCCGAAATTGCTTGGTGGGTGTCAGCCGAGACTGGAATGTCGAGAATTCCAGAGACATGAGGACATGTGCCGTTCCCATTTTACAATGAAAATAGCGCTTGCAGTCAAAGCCAACTGAGGTGTCCCGCGCCCGAATATCCATATCTGAAATGCCATCCACAGTCCCGAATCAATAAATGGCTGTAATTCCTGGTCCGCGTCGATTTCACATTCAAGAGAGGTTGGAAAGTCTGGATTTTCGGATCGTTTTTCCTGCGTTTTTATATTTTTCCATTTGCATCTCTATTCGATATGAACTTGAATTAATTCACAGTTTTTTTTTTTGGTGAATGGATTCGAACGAAGCAAAAACCAGCCATTATCGTCTGGGGTATTGAGGATTGAATTTTGTCCAAAGATCGCCTCGTGTATAGTAGCTGACCGAATGGCGTCATTTTGGCTCATTGGCATCGGTTTCTTGATGCTGTGTGGATGGTGTGGATGTTCATGATCTCCAACGATGTGCCTCGAGGAGTTGGTTCCATGCAATGTAGCCCTTGAAAGACCCTAAGCAACGCGGTGTTTGCTGCTCCTGAACGTACTTGCACTCCTGGCGGCGCAGATATAGTTTAGATGGCCGTTTTGTTCAGACAGGAATGCGTAGAATTGTTGCTGAAGAATGAAGTGGGAAGCGAAATTTCGAAACGTCCAAAATTTCAAAACGCGCTGACATTATAACGCTGAAAATTGTTTTTTTTCACTGATGCAAATGAAAAAAAAGATCTTCCAAAAAAGTAAAAATAACCGTGCCTCACCAAACCAAATATTTTTTTTAAATTTTGATGAAAAATATCTTCAAAAAATAAAGAAAAGGAGAATCCGAATCGTCACAGGTGGGGTGTGATTCCGCAGCATTTCCCTTCAACAGCCTAGCCGCTCTGGCCACCAAAGCCATCAATGCGGTTGGTTGAGTATAGTGGCGGCGGAAAAAGATTACCCATACATGTGAAAAATTTCCATTCTTGAGATTGTAGCAAAAACTCCATGCTGTAGAAAAAAAGATCCTCTTTCATCACTAATGTCAAAATCTGACACCTCTAGAAAGCTCCGTTGAAATTTGGCACTTTAATTTCTACCAAATACATAACGAGTAAAAAGAAACAAAAAAAAAGTTTCGGAGGCAACAGTCAAATGGGAAAAACACATGTATGAGTAATCTTTTTCCGCCGCCACTATACCTATAAGCGTGGCCCCTCGTCGTCGAATTTCGATCTGATTTTTTGCCAGGATTTCGTGCTCAATTTGTACGAAATTTGTGCACCGAAAATTGGAATTTGTACACCTGACCCCTTCATGGGGCGGGGTCCCCGAGGCTATAGGGGACAGTCCCCACGGTCGAATTTCGATTCAAATTTTTGCGGGAATATCGTCCTCAATTTGTATTTGTAAGCAACAAAAGGACAGTGCTGCACAAACCGTGTGGCACATTCGAGTTATTTACCCTTCGAATTGTGATCAGAGGTCACTTTTGCACCTGCTGTGACTGTGTTCCAGAAGCGGTGGGGCAAAGGCGACGAAAAGTGTCTGGCCGTTATCGTTCAAAACAGCTTTGACATCAGCATTTTGCAGGTTTACCTGGTGCGCTGTGCTCTGACGGGTGGTGAATATTTTTTTGTCGACGCTTCTACATCTAGCCGTTGCATTTAATATCTATCGTCACTTGTTCTGAAATCCAGGAGCATTAGCAATTTAATATTCGCAGTTTTCGGTTGTTTACCATTTTGGCATGATGCCAGTTGGCCCTGTTTGTTGTATAGCTTATACTCGTATTGCTGGTCCCCGCCGTTCTGCACCTCCTGACGTTAAGCGATCTAAATCTGGAATGGTACGAAGGTGGTTCAAGGAGTTTTCTCCCTGACATTCCACTTTCAGTGGGTGCTGAAATTTGGAATACTTGTAACTCAATCGTTTTACAGAATGCCAAGACAAATTTTTGGCTCCGTCAATTTAGAACTCCCATATTTAAGTTGTGGCTATTTGGGATCATGTGGGATGGTGATCATGATTTGCTGGTGCTGTGCGACCGCATTTGGCACACATCGTTGTTGTGGCGATCCATAGAGCAGCTACTGTCAAATTTGGAATCCCTGCACTGCATGTCCTGCAGATTCACTATAGGATTGGCAAATTTGCAGGACATGAGGGGATTCCAAATTTGAGAGCAGTAGCTGCTCTTCCGATCGCCACAGCAACGATGTATAGTGGCGGCGGAAAAAGATTACTCATACATGTGTTTTTCCCATCTAACTGTTGCCTCCGAAACTTTTTTTCTTTCTTTTTACTCTTATGCATTTGGTAGAAATTAAAGCGCCAAATTGCAACGGAGCTTTCTAGAGGTGTCAGATTTTGACATTAGTGATGAAAGAGGATCTTTTATTTCTACAGCATGGAGTTTTTGCTGAAATCTCAAGAATGGAAATTTTTCACATGTATGGGTAATCTTTTTCCGCCGCCAGTACACGAGCACCTATGCCAAATGCGGTCGCAGCACAGCAGCAGATCATCATCACCAACCCACACATGATCCTAAATAGCCACAAGTTCTAGATGGCAATTCCAAATTGGCAGAACTAAAAATTTGTTGGCATTCTGTAAAAAGGTATGAGTTACAAGTGTTCCAAATTTCAGCACCCCAGCTCTGCTGGAAGTATGTCAGGAAGAAAACTTTTTGAACCACTTTCGTGAAGCAGCCCCTTGCTCACTTTCATATAAGAACCTTGTTCGCACTGCATTTCTTTCGCGTTCTCTCCCGTCTAGTCCTGCTTCCCTCCCGCAAAGCTCGTGATTTAGTTGTCAGGCTGTAAATTTTGTTTCGGAATTCGCGACTGCAAGTTGTCCAATAAAATCGAAAGCTGCATGAAAAAGAGCTTCTGGTTCGAATTCAGCTGGAATTCTCTCCAAATTCTGAATGATAATATCCCCGTTCGAAATCACCCTCAGGGGAAAGGCGAGCTTGGAACAGATAGTTGAGCCGACAATAATAAAATTGTGCTAAGTAGGTATACGTAACCTTAATTTCTAAACAAGAGGCGTTTTTGGGGAACTCCCAAGGGTGAAAGATCTTCCAGCAGAGATTGAAGTGCGGTTTATAGGATATATACGAGGCTGGGATTTGTTATATTTGGGATATTCCACGACGATACTTGTCGCTTGTTAGCTGTTCACATGGATTGTGGCGTTTATAAGGGGGGACAAAATTGCACGATCGAAGGGAAACATTTTCAGAAAATAGCCGTTGGGAGCCGCACAATATTTTGTTCCCCTTTTGCGCCAGCAGATGGCACAAGGGACCGATAGCCAAACCATTGCCTAACCACCCAACTGACTGCCCAACAGAGAAAAGGTACACCTTGTGCCGTATGCTGACGCCAAAGGGGGGACATAATTGCACGGCTAAGAGAAGCTGTTTTCTGAAAATGTTTCCCTGGTATCATGCAGTTGTGTCCCCACACCCCCTTCACGTTGTGCGTCCGTGTAGCGATCGCTTTTTTCACCGTCTTTTTTTCGTTCTTTTCATTGCCATTCTCTGCTGTTTTTACATGCGCTGCCCCTTCGGTTTCAAAAATGGTGTGAGACACACGATCACAGCGCGTTTCCGTGCCTCTCCTCTTCTTCATTGCGCCTGCAGTGTCAAAGCGTTATGCAACAGGCATCGATGAAACACACAGCTGTGATGTGTGTTGCATGACGTTCAAAAACTGCAGGCGCTAAAAAGAACGGCTGCAAGCTTCACGCGGTGCAGATTGAACTTGGATTGTGCGTGTGCGTGTGTGGGTGCGGGCGGGTGCGTGTGTGGTGCGCGCGCATGTATGTGTCGGCATCTGTCCGTGTAAAGCTTTGAATCCTCCACATTGGCGTAACTCGCACCCCCTCTTTTTCGCCTGCAGTTTTCCGTTAAATGTGCAGTTTTAAGCAGTCATTCGCTCCCGCTCCATTCAACAGTTAAGGTCGTGTCGTCGTCTGCTGTTTAGAAAACGTCATCTTCCTTCCGGTACTTATACGAGTATATGATCAGTAACATCATAACCATTTTCGCTCATCGTCATGATTGCGAACTGAAAAATTGCAAAACCTCCATAATTTTGCATAGGCGATTTGGCTCTTAACCATTTTTAGCAGCATCTTCAACCTAAAAAAGCAATCTTATTTCATTAGTTTCTGCTTACGGCCTGCTTGTGGAGAAATTCTGCTACCCATTTTAACATTTCAAGTAAAGTCTATCCGCATGCAAAATGACCCGCTGGGAACTGCTTGTTTGGAGCGATGCAGCTCGAGTTTATGGAGGCAGGTTGTCATTGTCAAATAGACTCTCGGATCGTAACTCTCTCCGCGACTGCCACATCGCAGCAAACGAAGCTTTTGTATGGTTTAAGTCATTCCTTGTAACAAGTACCTATAACGTCGGGTTGGGCCGTTTTGTTGGATTTTCAGCTTTGTCCCTCATATGCGGTGGATTCCACTTTGTGCCATGACTTTTTACGAGTTATTGCAATGGCCGACTTCCTTGTATAGGCCTGCATGGATGGTTGTTTTCATATGGTTGACAAGGGTGTGCCTTGCGTCGCCTCTTCTTTACTCTCTGATGTAAAGTGATATTACGGTTCCCAGACATCCAACTGCAGTTCTGTACGTACTGTACCCAGAAGGGCTCGGTACACTGACAAAACTCTCGAAACTTGTACAAAAAGCAAACATTTTTTTTGTGCCAGCCGAACCTGGGAACAAGGGTTTGTCGATCGAATTCAGCGCTACCCCGCAGGCAGGAGAAAAATCCGGTCCCCCCAGACCAGACAAAACACCCCAGACCGGCCAGACCAAACAAGAAATCCTTGCAGTCCCAGATGAAGCTGTGGGTGCAAATAAAGCGAAGATTTGGTGGGGACCCTCCCCCACAAAATCACCATCGAAGCTCCGCCACCAAACGTCCGTCTGCTCCCACCAGACTGGTGTCAATTTGACATGGAGAGCACGCCAATGCAGCGTTGGGCTTGAAATCAAATTGGAAGTTTTTTGGCTTTTTGATTGTCGGTTACATGCTGTTGCAAGACTGATCAGCATTGAGGTTGGATTTCATTTTCCATTTTCTGTGAAAATCATGTTGTTCTGAATCATCGACCACTGATGCCAGCATGATTTTCTTTGGATAAAAGATAGTGGATGACGCCGATTGCCAAATTGTCTCTGAAACTTTTGTAATTCCCACTGTGTTTGTGATTGCATATGGCGACGGAATTAATGTACTCGTAAAAAATTGCGACTTCAGATTTCAGGAAAAAATATCCATGATGCTGGAATTTTTTTAGATCCTCTTTAACAAACGAGGTCAAAATCTGACACCTCTAGCAATTATTTTATTTAGTACGCTTTAATTTCTACCGCCTCTATAAAAGTAAAAGGAAAGAACGAAAAGTTTCGAAGGCAACATTTAAATGGGAAAAACGCATGCATGAGTACATCAATTCCGCCGCGACAAAACATGTTTCCAAGCTTGAAATGATGTTGCGAAACCGTTTTCAAATCGGCAAAATGAGGAAGTTGTCTGCGATCCCTTTTCAACTGATCCGTTTCTCACAGTGTGTCCAAAGTTTGGTTAACTTCTTGCTGGTTTTCACAGGACTTCTTTCCTTCGTCTGCGCGATTTCTTTTCTCCTAGACAGACAGACGGCGCAGGCAGATGGCTTTTTCAACTGTCTCATTTTTCAAAGTGAATTCTGGCCGTCGCATGTTTGTTGTTTTTCAGTGACATTTGGCGGAAAATGCAAGACTCGCGAACTTTTTTCTTATTTTCTTTTCTTCGGTGCTTGTTGTTGACCTTGAAGAATTCTACAGGGTCTCGACTCAGTACATGCGGGCATGCATTATTCACGGGCCAGTGTTCCATGGCTGTATGGACGCTGTCAAATACCATTACCAATCCTTTTCAGCTTACAGGATTGCCACCCTACTGGAAAACCTGGAATATCCAGGGAATTGTAATTTTACCCCTGGAAAGTCAAGAGAATTGAAAGAAGAAAAGGGAAAATCGGGAAAATCCAGGGAATATTGAAAGCACAGTTCTTTTTCTTGCCCACCCGAGATGGAAATTCAGCCTCGAGAACATGATAGGATCAAAGCGCCTTAAAGGGGAAGTGGAGTCTCTCTGTTAAATTTCGCTCGCGCATGTGTAGTTCCAAAATTCGCCGCATACTGGCGCTGGTGCAGATTTCGGCTTCAAAATGTGGACTGTTCGTAACGGGTTGGTGCTTTGACATTGGTCAAACAAAGGTGATTTGAGGAAAATCTGCCAAGCAGCAGTGCTTTCCTGTTTGTTATTGAGGTATCCAATGTATGTCAGTCATGAGCTGCCAACTTTTGACATCTTCCTTGCTTGCTTGGCCATCTTTCGGGCATCCAGATCACGAGAAATTTCCTTCATCCGATGGAAAAATCGGCATCTGATGCAGAGCAGAATAAGCTTTCAGGGTGTGTGTTTCATGGGCATGGTACTGGCAGCATGCAACTACTTTATTGACTGATAAATTGACAAGTGCATCCATGCAATCTTTGAAAATATCTCCCCACAAAGCTGGCTGGTCCTGGAGTTTTTCACGAATCAACTTTTCCCAACTGGAGAACCAGTTGAAAGAATTCGCATGAGGGATGAATTAGGCATGCTTGGTCCGGGTTGAAATCTTCTTCCTTTGCCACAGCCGTACGACCGGTGGCTCGGCATGAACATTGTTGCACGACTTGGGCTCGCAAGGAGAACAATGCCCCATAATCGTTGCCCAACTCCGCTCCGCATTTTACGGAAACGGCCCGGATCAGTTTTCCGGCACATGCCAACATGCAGGATTTTCCGAAGACAGCATGCTCTGCAGTGCGGAGACGTGTGTCTTTTGGTGTGTGGCTTCTCTGCAGTGCAACCTGCCAAGCCTCTGTCTTGGACCTGGAGCGTGCGCCGTGTGATGTTGCACAAAGGACCTTTTACGTCCCATCCGAAGGAGACGAGGGACTTGACCACGAAGTCCCCTTCCAGCAGCACAATCATGGGATACAAGGGTGGTCTCCCATCCGATTCGTCCTGGCCCAACGTTGCTTAACTTCGGTGTTCTGATGGGAGTCAATTGCGGGAATGGGAATCAATAAACGTTCTGATAGGAACCGGTGCAAGCGACGACCATGTGCTGCTGGCTCTCACGCAAGTTTGCCAGAGCGGTGGCAAATTCTTCCTTGTTTGGGTCAGACCCGCAGTTCGTAGATTCTCAAAGCAGGGTGCGCAGGAGCATTGAGAGTAGCCAGTAGATACCAATAGACAATACTAACGGAGCATTTCAGACCACGGATGAGATGTGGTGGGCAGCGGCAGGAGGCCATGAGCACAATGCACGAAGCCTTTGCGAGATTTTATTCTGAACATTACGCATTCCAAAAGAAACTCATTGCGAAACCTCATCACTTTTGGGTTTTTGAGTGAAGCCTTTTTGAAAAATTTTTGTACCACCAAACGCTGCTTCCGGGGTAAAAGATCTAAGCCTTTGGCGCAGCTCCACAGCGACTGAGAGTTTTGCGAGAGACGTTGGGATTTCACCTGCTTTTTGCTTGCAGCAAATTTTCTTCCGAGAAAATCGCAGCATATCCGGCAAACATTTGATCTTGCGCTTCAACGCATGTATCATCTCCACATTTTTTGATTGGTCATCACATCATTCATATCAATGCGAACTGTTCTCAGCATAATCGTTGGCTGAACTTGAGAGCTCCGACTGGTCCAAATTGAAGCTTCGGCTTTTCAGAATATCTAGATCACCCGTCGTTGGAGGAGAGTTCTTGCTGGGAAGGGCTGAGTTGGAGAATCCCTTTTTGGATTTTGGAACCGTTGATGCGATTTTTGGCACCTTCGTGGCAGAATTTGGAGGTGCCGCTGCTGGTTTTTGGACTTTGCATTGGGTTTTGTTGCACGTCGGATGGGGGCTTTTCTCTTTTTCCGATTTGTTGCGAGGTGTTTTGGGCAATTTGGAAAAACATGTGGCATTGCGCCGTTCGTCAACTTCCAGTTGATTCTGGGAAGGCCAAACCGGTGCTCCATCTATGACGAAGTGGTTTGCCTTCACAATGTCCTGTTCTCTAAAATGTGCTTCACAAACTCTGCAAGAGGCTTTCAGCTTTCTGTCGGAACTTGGAATTGACCTTCCCCATTTTTTTTAGCAACCCCGGTTCAGTTGGAGGCGAAAAAAAACGCATCTTCAATGCATTTCCACGAGACCTGCAGTTTGGCACAAAAACACGTCGGCATTTTTGCAGATCACGGTAAAATTTGTTCCACGGACGGCAGCGATCGTCATTATCAACACAACATGAAGGACAAACGATGGCTTCGAAATCCAAATCACAACAACATCCAAAAATCAAACGACAATGTGCACAGCCACAGGTGTCTCGCTTCTCGTCCTGTCCGGATGCCCCGAGAATCGGATGAGTTGAAGCTGGAAACAGCAGTGGCGCCACGCGAAGCAGTAGTTCCGAAAAAATCCGCAGCTACTAAAGTTGCCCAATCTGGACAATGCTTTTGAGAGGAGAGAGACTCCACTTCCCCTTTAAGGCGCTTTGATAGGATAGTGGAGCTCCCCGTATAAAAGGCTGTGTAAAATGGAATCAGGGGACGGTTTGAATAGTTTTTTCCATTGTTGCGAAGGTGGCACGATCATATATAGACGTCACAAATCAGGTGGTTTTGAAATGCGCGAGAAGACGATAGCTACAGCCCATAACAAATCCAATAAACCAAATCGAGATGCATACGGATATTATGGATGTTTAAATATTTCAGTTGCTTTCTTTGACATTGATAGAGGGCGAGAAATGTCACGGCATCCTGGACCAAGGTCACGCGCGACATAAAATAAGGTCTGCGGAATACCATGGTATTGCCGACATCTGTCAAAAAAGCGATGCACCTCCTGTGATGTGTATTGTCTCCACTGTGATGGGTTTGGTCGAGCCACGACCTACCCTATATCTCAGAGTACTATGGGTTGCCTTTTGGGCAGCAGTTCGGAATACCCCGACATTGGACTGGACGAGTTCGCGCCTTTGCTCTGTGAGATACAAAAAAAAACTGACCCAGCCCAAACCTAACCTAACCTCCTAACCCAAGCTCAGGAGGTTAGGTTAGGTTAGCCCTATTAGGTATTTTTAGGTTAGGTTAGGTTGGTTAAGGTTAGGTTAACCTTAACTCCCTATCCTATTAAGGTGACTTGGAACATGTGTGAAAACTCGTTCAGACCAGCATTTTTTAAATGTCAGCCGGCATTCCGAACTGCAACCGCCTTTTGTATCCCATTTGTTCTCGATCCTTTACTTTTATCAGTTGTTTTTTGTCCGATTCATTAAGATTCATCACGGTTGGTTTGTATCCTGCGCAGATTTCTGTGGTCCCTCCTCAATCCGTCCATTCGCTCGTAAAGCCTCACTGCATGGAAGCTCTTTCGGTTTTCGGAGCCTCAGCAGTAAAAAGACTCCGGCAGCGCACAATTTGATCTCATATCCGGTTATTCCTATATCTCATGGCTCCACAGTTGTTTTGTTTCCCGTTTGTTTGTCTGTTTGTTCCTGATCCTGTTTCCGGCTGATACGAATACCCTATGGATGTGGATGCAACATATAGGCCGCGAGTTTTGATCGTAAAACCGGATATGGCTCTTATGAGGTTTTTGTTGTTTCGTTTAGTTTTCCCCTGCGATATTGTACGATAACTTTCGAAGCTGAATTGCTGCTGCTGCAAGAGCAAGCTGCATAGTGCAAGCAATTCAGGCGAACTGAGTTTTCTCCCGTTTCCGGTTGCAAAACTTTTTTTTATCGGCGCTGCAAGTTTCGAGTTTTCGGAAAAATCTTTCCGTCTGCCGCGCTCAGGTGTTTTCGTCGAACATCCAAGAGAAATGGCATTGAAGTGGATGTACGTGGATCAGTCAAATATTTCAAGTTGGCCCACTGCCAGTAAACCCTTCAACCGATTTCGATATGGTTTTGTGGTCACTTGTAATTTGATATCTTTCTGCGACTCATACATTACAAAATGAGACATCAACCTGCCTCTTGATACTCCAAATATTCAGGGCAGCCCAAATGTCTTTGGCCATGGCATGACATTCAAAATGAAAATGTGCTCTTTTATCGTGGTTTGTTTGTTTGAAACTTTTTCTATCCCCAACAACAGATGTACCATCTTTATCCAAAGCATTCAGATCTTGCGAATTTCGATTTAAAGGCAGCGCAGGCCAAAATTGAATTGGCCTCGCTCCCTGATTTGGGCATTATCGCATCGCATGGCAAAACCAAAGTGAGGCATGTAATTGATAGGCGTTTTTACGAAAACCGACCAAAACTAGTCCAAATGACTTTATTCAAGGGTTAAGGCCCAAGATTCTTTTGAATTTCAAGAGATGTTGCAACATTTATTGACTGACCTTCGTACCAATTGAATTAGGCCTGGAAGGTGGTTTGTTTCGAACTTTTGGTGACCCTTTTGCTTGTTTTTTTACCATTTTATTGCTCTCTTTTGTACCTTCTCTTTTTCGTCGCCCGCCTGCGTGATGGAAAACCCCAAATTGGAAGAATTGTCCGATGTTTCGTGAGATTTTGATGCAGGTTTCCATGGTGTTCGGTGCCTTTTGTATGTTTTCTCTATTAATATCCCGTGATCCTCTCTGCTCCTCACCACATCAGCACTCAGATCTCTCTCCACCGCACCACATCAGCGGTTGTCTCTCTTGTGATCAATTTACTCCCAATCTCTCTGCATCGCTCCACATCAGCGGTTGTCTCTCTTGTCATCAATTTCCTCCGATCTCTTTGCACCGCACCACATCAGTAGTGGTTGTCTCTCTTGTCATCGCGATCCTCCAATCTCTCTGGCCCGCACCACATCAGTGGTTGTCTCTCTTTTCATCGCGGTCGTCCAATCTCTCTGAAACGCATGCACCACATCAACAATTGTCTCTCTTGTTGTCAATATCCTCCAATCTCTCTGCAGCGCACCCCATCAGTGCTGCAATCTCTCTGCACAGCAGCACATCAGCGGTTGTCTCTCTTGTGATCGATTCCTGCAATCTTTCCGCACCGCATCAGTACTCCAATCTCTCTGCAGCCCACCACATCAACGGTTGTCTCTCTTGTGATCAATATTCTCCAATCTCTCTGCAACGCATGCACCACATCAACAGTTGTCTCTCTTGTTATCAATATCCTCCAATCTCTCTGCAGCGCGCCCCATCAGTGCTACAAACTATCTGCACAGCAGCACATCAGCGGTTGTCTTTCTTGTGATCGATTCCTCCAATCTTTCCGCACCGCATCAGTACCTACTCCAATCTCTCTGCACCGCACCACATCAACGGTTGTTTCCCTTGTGATCAATATCCTCCAATCTCTCTGTACCGCACCGCATCAACGGTTGTCCCTCTTTTGATCAATATCCTCCCTCTGCACCGCACCACATCAACGGTTGTCTCTCTTGTGATCAATATCCTCCAATCACTCTGCACAGCACCACATCGGTGCTCCAATCTCTCTGCATCGCACCACATCAGCGGTTGCGTCTCTCTTGCCATCGATATCCTCCAATCTCTCTGCATCGCACCACATCAGCGATTGCGTCTCTCTTGCCATCAATATCCTCCAATCTCTCTGCACCGCACCACATCAGCGATTGCGTCAGCATTATTAATCTGTACTCGGCAAGCAACATTCCTCGGCAACAAATTGAAAAGCATCACTGCATTTTACAATCCACAGCAACACTCAGCTTTTGCAGGATGCTGGAACAATACTTACAATTCGCTTGGACAAATGAAGGGAGCTAAGTGAAAACAGAGAAATGAAAATTATTGTTGAACAACAATGGGTTTTAAATGGAAAATCGCAGGATTAGAAATTAAAGTTTCTGACACTTAGCTCCCTTCAATTTGTCCACGGCGAATTATTCCCACACGCAAAGTCAAAGAAAGCTGCTTCATGGCATGCCAGAGAAACCGCACATTGCTCAGATTTCACCATCATTTGTCTCGGCTGTTTCACAGCATTCGTGCCAGAGTAACTTACCACTGCAACACTTACACCGCAGCAAATCGTCGTAGTCTGATACAAATTTTGGACATGACCATTTCGCAGGGTCAAAGAACTACTAATCTTTGCCATTTTGCACGCAACAATCTGAAATGGTCAGTAGTTGCTCTTGTGCGCTGCGAAACGACAGGGACCAAAATTAGTTTTGTCTGACAAAAATAGAAGTTATTCTTGCACACTGCAAAACAGTTATGTCCAAGATTAGATTGTTGGTCTTGCTAGGTGGAAAGTTATTCTTGGAAAGTGAAAAATGGAGCATTGCACACTTTAGGGGAAGTCGTAAGGTAAGAGCTGCTATGAGATGATGCAGGCTGATGGCCACTTCTAAAAAAATTGTTCACACTACTATTCAAAGTGCCACGATTCTCACATTGATTTGCACGGTTGCTGAAGCCCATCTTGAAACAGGGTATCATCGGGTATGCACTTGCATTCCAGGAAATATTTTACCAGGGTTTGGCACAATGCAACAATGAGCCCTTCGTAAGCATGGTCTGTGTTTTGCATTTGGCACGAATGCAAAAATGAGCCCTTCGTAAGCATGGTCTGTGTTTTGTTGCATTTGGCACCAATGTAACAATGAGCCCTTCGTAAGCATGGTCTGTGTTTTGCATTTGGCACGAATGCAACAATGAGCCCTTCGTAAGCACGGTCTGTGTTTTGCATTTGGCACGAATGCAACAATGAGCCCTTCGTAATCATGGTCAGTTTTCCATTTGGCACGAATGCAACAATGAGCCCTTCGTAAGCATGGTCTGTGTTTTGTATTTGGCACGAATGCAAAAAGGAGCCCTTCGTAAGCATGGTCTGTGTTTTGTTGCATTTGGCACCAATGTAACAATGAGCCCTTCGTAAGCATGGTCTTTGTTTTGCATTTGTCACGAATGCAACAATGAGCCCTTCGTAAGCACGGTCTGTGTTTTGCATTTGGCACGAATGCAACAATGAGCCCTTCGTAATCATGGTCAGTTTTCCATTTGGCACGAATGCAACAATGAGCCCTTCGTAAGCATGGTCTTTGTTTTGCATTTGGCACGAATGCAACAATGAGCCCTTCGTAAGCATGGTCTGTGTTTTGCATTTGGCACGAATGCAACAATGAGCCCTTCGTAATCATGGTCAGTTTTCCATTTGGCACGAATGCAACAATGAGCCCTTCGTAAGCATGGTCTGTGTTTTGCATTTGGCACGAATGCAACAATGAGCCCTTCGTAAACATGGTCTGTGTTTTGCATTTGGTACGAATGCAACAATGAGCCCTTCGTAATCATGGTCTGTTTTGCATTTGGCACGAATGCAACAATGAGCATTTCGTAAACATGGCCTGTTTTGCATTTGGCACGAATGCAACACGAGCCCTTCTTAATCATGGTCTGTTTTGCATTTGGCACAAATGCAACAATGAGCCCTTCGTAATCATGGTCTGTTTTGCATTTGACACGAACGCAACAATGAGCCTTTCGTAAGCATGGTCTGTGTTTTGCCATTTGGCACTAACGCAACAATGAGCCTTTTGTAAGCACGGTTTGCATTTTGTGGTTTGGCACCAATGCAACTATGAACCCTTTGTTTCACGGTCTACATTTTGTGATGGCAAAATTGCTAATTTCATCGCTTAGATTTTGCCAAAAGGCATTTGTTTTTGGAACTTGTCACTTTCGATAGAAAAAAAAACTGTTACTCAGCCGGATTTCACTGCCACAAAAAACCAAACACAAGTCCAAACCTGAGGCTTCCAAGACTACTGAGGAATCATCGCTTCCTGT
>JASGXE010020791.1:0-32097 GCA_030068105.1 Sinentomon sp. SZTP_YWyxl
TTTCGCTCATGTGTTCCAAATCTGTGACAGGAATGTCACAGATTTAGAACACCCAGTGTGTTTCTGGAACACACTGGGTGTTCCATAAATGTTCCTAAAAGAACAGCACCTCGTATCTAAGGCCATGTTAAAACATATAGTGTTCCAAACTGAACTTCGTGTTTAGAGTGTTGCCATTTACATGGACTTTTAGGGACTGCATGGGAAGTGTCCAAGTCCAGTATTAAATTGGTTCACACCTGTCAAATTGTAACGCAGATGGAATCAGGGAAAGATTTCACTTCAGCTGTATTTATTTTCTTATCTTTTCATACCTATTTTTTTTTCGAAATTCGACATTTATTTCCTTGTTATTTTTTTTTTTTTTTTTTCTGCAACAACTGAAGAGGATCCGTTTCAAGGAGTCTGACCAAGGCGACAAGAGCAGAGTGGCAGATGCGAATACAGAATTCATCACAATTATTGCATTTTGTTAAAAAAGCGATTGCAAAAAGAAGTCCCATTATTGCCAAATTTCATGGACGAAAGATGCGAAGAGAAGAACCGTTCTTTGTTCAACTCGTAACAATAGGGAAAAGTGGATCAAATTGCAAATCAAAGGTAATCTAATGTCGGGTGTTTGAAGAAAGTGCCTGTTAGCAAAGATGCTCACAAACCAAGTAAAAACAAGCCTTTGCCACAGGCAGTCAAAACAAATTGGGGCGTTTTTAAATGAACTCACTTTGGCACGGAGCAACTTGTTTAACATTAAATGCGATCAGGATGGATCAACTGTTCTCATTAATAATGGAATGGAACACTGTTCAATCAATTTCTGTTGCACGAAATCAGTGATGACAATTTCATCACCATTCGCGCAGTACCATGGTTTTCAAGGGTGCCAAATTAGGCCTTATTGACCAAAAGCATTTTCAGGAAGTGAAACTGCTTCCTGCCTTTTTCTTCTTGATCGCGATTGTTGAAAAAGCTGTGATCAATTTTCGATACCGTAATGATTTTCGATAACGTACCGTACCGAGGTATACAGTACCGAGGACCTCTCTCGCCTGGTACATTGGTGCTGTCCAATAAAGACCATCCCGTGCTGATGGCAGATAACAGTCGGTACCTACATGATCCTGATATGCGAGCGCCTATAGGAAGGAGTTATATTATTGTTTGGAGATTGCGAATGTCCCTGCTTTGATCGCCATGAAATCCGAAATGGCTCTTTTTGGTGCATCCCAAAATTTTTGGTGGGTGAAAATGTTTGCCTTTTCCTCTGTAAGACGCAATGCACTTGACCTCGCGACCTCATCCTGGAGAGACACTTTGTGAAAATGTGCGCGTCCTCAGAATTCTGCGTTAAAAAAAAGACCGAGGTGTCAAACATGCAAAACGAACACCACATACCCACGGTATTGGACATTTTTGTTGCGAATTGCCTGCTCGAAAGAACAGTTTGCTGTGGGCCTTTTGGACTGCAAACGTATGTTAGAGCACTGGATATTCAGTTAGGTACTACAGGTACATTATTCAGCGACGTGTTCGGACCACGAAACGTTCAAACGAGTTCAAAAGGAAACCGCTTCCGAAGGCGAAGGTCCGGCTTTGGCCATCGGATGAGGAGCATTCCTGATGGCTGGTGTTAATTGCATCATTAAAAGCAGTCATTTTACGGGGCAAGTGGCCACTGAAGCAGTTCTTATTGAGTCTTATGTGCCACGCAGAACATATGGTGCCTCTGAAAATTAAGTGCACTCCACGTGTCCAATGTTTGGATCCACTTTTATGCACAAACTTCTCACAGGGGCAACAGAAATTTCGCGGGCAACTGATTTGTGTTCCTTCGTTGTTTATCGCACTGCAAGGGTACCTCCGTACTCCTGCAAACAAAACTGGCGGATCGTAAGTTTCGTCTCGGCGTGCCTGAGAGTGAACAAAGCCTGTATCATCCAGGACACGAGAAATGGCAAGACAAAGTTGTTGAAAGTTTACACACGTCATTGATCGGTGAGACGACTTTTCCAAAAGCTGTTGCAGTGGGTTGCCCCACCTTCGAAAAGTCATTCTTGGGGTCAATATGAGCATAAGTCACTTTACCAATATCAGTTGGAAAAAATGAAAGGAAGCCGCTTCCAACAGAGAGAAACTTCTTGGCTGGTCAGGTAAGGTGGAAAATCTTAAAAAAATTGAATGTGGCGTTCTCTCAAAAGCCAGGTGGTGTAACCTCCACATTGAACAAAGCGTCGGGTGGAACTACGAATAAACGATGACCACACTGTGACCTCAAATCTTAGCAAATGGGCCAGTATTTCTGAGCACCGAGCCCGATTTATGAAAAACTTTGTTCCGGCTTTAGCTTAACGAATCGGCAATCAGCCTCACTTCAGTTCATTAAAGAAGCCTGAACAGTTGGGCCAGCCGTTTATCTCTGGCGCCATCTGTTTTAACGTCAGGAAAGGAAATTAAAGCAAGAAATTCCGGAAAACTTGTCGAAAGGGCGATATATTGCAATTACGAAACAAATCTTCCGGTTCATTAAAACAAAATAAAACCAAGAAACGGCGAGTCGAAATGGAAGCACTTACCTATGTACCTAACCCGCCGGAACGTGTCGAAAATTGCATTGGAGTCACACATTTACACCAAATCGAGGCGCAAATGCCATGTTAAGTAGAATCAATGGCAGCATGTGTCCCGGAAACAAATTCATGCAACGCGTGAAACTGCTTCAAGCCCTGTTGGATGGCCCCTTTGTTAGCAAGCCTGACCTCTGGAATATCCCATTTTCGTTCGAATAGTTTTGTCGGACACCGTGCCAGGAATAACAGCTTATTCCGACAGGTTTACATTTTGGCTACTCGTTAAACTTCTCGATTAAGATTTAGACGATGAGATTAATGGTCATCTCGCTCTTGGCATTAAGATTAACTGTACATCCATCGGATATCGATTTTGAGACCGGAATAAGAAATTACTTAAGTGGATATCGATCCGCGGAACCTTCATTATCGATTCATTCCTTTTTTACTCGAACGGGTGCTGCATCCAAGCGCACAAATATGGGTTCCTGTTTCAGTAGGTAACTATCGGTATACATTCTTGCAGCAGTATGTCATGGTTTCTGTTCTCACAGCGTTACGGTTTCGTATTTATGGACTCCACCGAAGTGGCACACCAAATCCCTTGACAATCGGATCCTGACTGTTAGGACCGTGCAATTTATTGTTACTTTTAGTGTCAACAGGTACGGCCCTTCTTAACCCAAGTCCAGTGGAGAGGAGGTTTTGGGATACTTTAAATTTTCGCTAGTCTGAATCGATCAATTCCATCACTTCATCTTTTGCAAGGATGATTTTTTGGTGGAAATCAACAAAAAACGTGAAAAATTCCTGCAAAACATCCAATAAGTTTTCCCTGTGCAGGTCTCTCCGAACATTTTGCTGTTAAAAACAAAAATGAGCACGCAAAAATAGAATGTATGAGTAACGCGACGATCTGAGTAAAACGTTGTAACAGACAAGCCGACTGAGCAATTGTGGAAAAAATTGCAGGCGTCAAGCCGTCAACCCTCAAAATGCGCTTCATCAATTTTTACAAATCCATTTTTTCATTTTGTCATCGTGAGGGCATATTGATAAACTTCACGTTTGCATTTATATGGCAAACTGAATTACAAATTCTAATCATCAGAAAATGACACAATAAACAGTTTGGTACGAAGAAAAACAAATACAAAATTGCCGTGTCCTTGCTCGGTTTTGCAGAAATAAACAACCATTGCACTTGCAGCAGGTATTTTCCCCATTTTCTCGCATGAACATGTGCAGCGCGATTTGACGCCACGTCAATACGAACGAATTGTAGGGGTTCGCCCTTAGGAGAAAGTTTCTCACCTCCAATGAGTGAACTTCTTCAGAACTTCTTCGCTGGTCGATGGACACGTTATCAGATCACAGTTGGGAGGGGAAAAGATACGGTGTATATACAGTGTATCCCAAAATTAACTATACACTTTGTTATTTGTCTAATGTCCTGGCAAAAATGGTTCCATATGAACCCCATTTCGTTCTTTACAGAGCTCGAGGCGTGTGACGAAGTTGTGGAACGTTTGTCGCAGCATGTCTTGATCTATTGCGGCCACAGCAGCTGTGATTCGTTGACGTAATTGGTTAAGGTCGGCAGGCCGTGGTGAGTAAACTTGTGATTTATGCTCCGCTGCAGCTTGCCGTACAGAACTCCTCCATCAATTCTTGCACCATGGCTATGTTCTCTACCGAGCGCCCAGACTGTGGACAGCCAGCCCCAGGTGCCTGCTTGATTGAGCCAGTTTCGACGAACTTTGCGTGCATTTCATACACAGTTTTCCAGGGATGTTAAAGTGATTCTGAAACAGTTGCTGGACACGCGTCGCACTGGAATACACTTCCATCCAGTATAGACTATTTTCCGACATTGCTCATGGCTGTATCTGACTGCCATGACCAATTTAAAAACCACCTCAAACAAAAACCTATGTGGAAGAAACCAAAAGTGTATAGTGATTTTTGACAAATACTGTAGATACATAGTAGAGGAGATACATGAAGGCAAAGGATATGAAAAAGCAAAGGCAAACAAAAGCAGGGGATCCCCTTCTTTTGTTGTCCTTTGCTTTCAATATCCCTCACGAAACAAGTCATGATGTTGTCATGTGAAAGGCATGATAAAAGCATGAGGTTTTGGCCCCATGTTTTTGTCATGACTTTATCATGATGTGGCAAATATCATGATAACAGCATGACATAGACGTCACTTTGTCATGACATATTCATGACTTTATCATGGATGTCATGAAAAACACATGGATATCAAGACAAAGTCATGTAGGTGTCATGAAATTTTCATGATAAAGGCATGATGTTTTCATGATGAAGTTATGAATATATCATGACAAAGTCACGTCTATGTCATGCAATTATCATGATACAGCCCACATTTATGATAAAGTCATGACAAAAACATGGGACCCAAACCTCATGCTTTTATCCTGCTTTTCATATGACAACATCATGACCTGTTTCGTTAGGGGAACGGGAATAGATCGTCAAGCAGAGGACAGATGCGTGGAGATCAACCTTAAAGCAGATGACGATGCTGTAAAGTAAAGCTCCCAAGAAGAAGACAATTACACTGTAAACACGAAGTTCAGCTTGGAACACCATATTTTAACATGGGCTTAGATGGGAGGTGTTCTTTTAGGAACACACGTCTTGTTTTTGGAACACTATAAGTGTTCCATTTGGAACACAAATGGAACACTTATGGTGTTCCGAAACACCAAATGTGTTCCAAATCTGTGACATTGCTGTCACAGATTTGGAACACATTAGGTGTTTCGGAACACCATCAGTGTTCCAAATGGAACACTTATAGTGTTCCAAAAACAAGACGTGTGTTCCTAAAAGAACACCTCCCATCTAAGCCCATGTTAAAATATGGTGTTCCAAGCTGAACTTCGTGTTTAGAGTGTAGCTTCTGATCAGTAGTAATCATCAAATAGATGTAGATCCAGCACACAGTATCCGAATAAAACCTAGCCCTAACTTGGCTGGCTGTCATTACAAGTCAGTGAGTCTTTACTCCATTCAGAACCTGTTTGTCCCAGTGGTGAGGTTCCTTGGCCTCAAAGAAACAATGTTTCACCAGGATTATAGCGTCTGGCGAAACATTCAGGCACCTTACAGAATGCTTCCACCGTCCGGATGAACTTTTTGGGACAACATGTCCACACAAAGGGAGGAAGGAAGCATTTCCCATTCCAATTCTCATCATCTTCCGAATTTCTTAATTTTCAGAGCATCGTTTACAGACAGGCAGATGAAGAAAGCTGATGGCAACACGGGTCCTGACATCAATGAGGTCAAAGGCGGTCACGATTTTTTGGAGATAAAAAAAAACGGGAGCCCATTTCATCACTACACCCTGAATAAAAATAATCATTTTTATTCAGGAGATATAAGAAAGGGACACCGATCGCATAGTCGTTTTTAAGAGTGTACCCATAAATAAATCCGCGATGCGGAATGAACAAAGAGACAAAAGATTCTGCAAAAGAAAATGTGATGATTCATTATCTGGGATGAGTGGACTTTTCGCGGATTGCCAAAAATGCAGAAATTCAAATGCAAAATTTCGCACATGATAGTCAGTGGTGTAATTACATAATCGGATACGGAAGCCGGGAAGCAGGCAGAAAATTTTATTTCTGCATCCAATTAATCGGGAGAGAGTTTCATATCGCAGATCCACGAACAATGTTGTGCAGCTGGTGCAGATGGACCGGACGCCTACGTGTTTAAGAAATGCATACCGTTTTGGGCACTTTTCCATCTGATCACGTGTTCAAGTCCTGACCCTCCAAAAACGGGGGAAAACGCTGAAAACAACCAAAAAAGGTCAGGTTAGGTAGGTTGAGTTCCGGTAGGTTAGACATGTTTGGCTTGGTTAGATTAGCTTTATTTTTCACTTTTTCGTCAGGCGCAAAATCGGGATAGGTACGTATGCCGAATTCATTTTGGCATTTCTTTAATGCGTCGGAAGACTGTATCATAACAAAATCAAAAAGGGTTGCCATGCGCCAAACATGGCGATCTCGGAATACCCCTGCAGGGACTGCACGTTTTCACTGCCTATGCACTCCTTTTTATTTTCACAGCAGTTTTTCAGGGCCGTTCTGGCACAAACAGGAGACCAGCAGGAGTTCAAGCCACAGACTTGCCTGCAATGGCTGGACAACTTCGAACACAAGATTTCAGCGGCGTAACTGCTGAGATGATTGAAATTTGGAACCAGTTTGCTCCATTTAGATTGTTGTTGTTGGTTGTTGGATTTGCGAGGATGGTCAGCGAAGAAATATGTGGGTGCACCAGGCTTCTTTTCCTTTGCGATGATTAAACGAGCCAGATGCCCGTCAAAGCTGGACAAATTCAACAAAACCAAGAAAACCGAGGCCACCATTGCAAGGACAGATTGCAAATTATGGTGGACCTCACATTTTGGACATCAGGGTAGAACTGAAAGCAGAGGATTTGTGACAGAATGGAAGTCGAAAAGCATGGCCATCATTGCAAGTCTGAATGACAAAAATTATGATGGAACTCGCGTTTTAAACCGGCTGATCCTGGTTTTGGCCTTTCCCCAATTCCTGGCCTTGTTCAAAATCAAAATGCGAGTTCCTCCTCACTTCACTTTTTCGCTTTCGTCCTCCGTTGTGGCCATGCTGATCTTGTTTGTCATGGAATCTTGTCGCCAGGAAGGGCGATGGCAGGTTCCAACAACGCCAAGCCAAGCATATCCACCCTTCAGAAATCGTGCTTCGTAGACAACAAAGTAACACCTAACCAGGAATCTTTCACTATTTTTTCGGCGAAGCTTATTTTGATGATATGAACTATGGGGTCCGAAAGATGATAAAATGAATAATCAAACTCGCATGAAAAAAACGTGACATAATTGTGAAAAAAAAAGAAATATTTTCCCGGGATCACGAATATCATCTCACATCTTTTTTTTTGTCTTTGCTCTTCTTTCAACTCGCGTTCGGAAGACAGATCTCTTCTTGCAGGTGAACGGCAAAGGCATTAAAACCGTTCTGGCGAAAATCGGACAGGGTAGACGAAAAAGGGCCTATTAATTAAATAACTGACTTACGTCCACTTTCTCGATGCATGTATATACAAGCTGGAGATGACTGAATAGGGATTCCTCGGCTGCACTCATCGATTTCGGGCAACTGAGAATCCTGTTCCCAAAGGTGTCAAGAAGAGCTATTTGACAGGTTCTTTCTAGCTCTGATGCACCTTTGGTAGAAGAGGCTCCCCCATAGCGCCGAAATCAAAAAGAGTAGGCTCTAGAGATGTCAGATCTTAAGACATCTCCAGCTGTGAAATGGACAAAGAGGACTCTAGAAGTAAATTATTTCTAAAGCATGGACGTCTGCAAATAATCTCCTTGGATGGATGATGAGCTCAAGAATGTGAAATGGTTGTGGCCAACAAAGAAATCTGGGGGAGAAATCCAACGCAAATTTTTGCAATTTCAAACACTGGGTGACAGACAGTATCAGGCAATCAACTTGGATGATTGACTTGTTGAGCAGCTCAGAAAAGGACTTCGTTTCGGCTGACCAGGCTCTGATCAGATTTCGGGACCAAGCTGAGAATCCCGTTCCCAAAGGTGTCAAGAAGAGCTGGCTTGACAGGGACTTTCCAGCTTGACACCTTATGAGAAGAGGCTCCCCCATAGCCCGAAATCAAAAAGAGTAGGCCAAGAATCCATCTTAAGTCATCTCCAGCTGTGAAATGGACAAAGAGGACTCTAGAAAAGTAAATTTTTTAAAGAAGACGTCTGCAAATAATCTCCTTGGATGGGATGATGAGCTCACAATATGAAATGGTTGTGGCGCAACAAAGAAATCTGGGGGAGAAATCCAACGCAAATTTTTGCAATTTTCAAAAACACTGGGTGACAGACAGGCATCAGGCAATCAACTTGGATGTTGGCTTGTTTGAGCAGCTCAGAAAAGGACATCGTTTCGCCTGACCAGGCTCTGGGACAGAAGAGACCAAGTGTGTGAGAACTTCTGCACCCAATTAAGAATTTCTGCAAAAATCCATGCACATCATTTAGGGGGACAACGGCCCCTACCAAGAACATGCCCAGAATGCGTCATTGATTCGCTATCCTCTCCCTGGACCATGCTTTTGGCTTGCCTCGCAACTGCCATCGGAACTCGAGCTTTTCCTATGAACACATTGTATCGTGAAGTACAAAGGTTTTTTATCCATTAGCATTAGGCCAACTGGGCCTTGAACTGGGGGCCCCAGCTGTCGCATGTGCATGAAAGAAAATTGAAGTTGTCCCATTGCGATGATGGATTGACATTGACAGAGATAAAGGTGCAAAACAAGAATGCTTTACGAATGTGATTCTGATGACAAGAACCTTCCCCCTGCCGAAAAAAATTGTGTCGGCACGTAATTTTGTTATCGTTGATAAACTTTGTGATGCTCTTCAAAAACGACGTGATGCTCACAGTGAAATTGCCGAAACGTTTGGACAACATTTCTTCAAACTATTTCGACAAACGATTTCTACTAATGATCTACAAACTCAAAACAATCGGCTGTATTCCCAATTGCAATTTCTCACCCTCAGGTTCAACTCAAAAGCCAATTCCACAGACGGATGCATCTTTCAATGCAACAATGGAAAAGGAATAAGCGTTGTGCTGCATAGAAATTACATTTTCGCAACACAAAATGATCCATTGAATTGGTTATTGGGTTGAATATGCGGATGGATTGCAATGGGGAATACGGCCGAATGTCTCCAACAGACACATTCCGAGTTTGCCAAAAATTGCCAACATATAGGTACTCCATCCAAACTAATCAGATGAGTTTGTTTTTCCATGATCCACTTTGCATCACATGTCGGTTCGAGTGGTCGTGCCCTTGTTGGACTTGGAAGGACAAGACCAGGCCACTTCACTTTCAGTATGGTACTGCAGTTTCACATCCACAGAAATGTCAAAGAATAAGAATTCTTCGTTCCAAAGGTTTAAGGGGACCCCACCCTAAATTTGCTCATTTTTTTTTTTCAAAAAAATCACTTTTGCACTTTTTGATGGGGTCATGTAGCTGGATCCCATGTAGCTCGAAAATTCACTAGAACTTTGTTCTATCTCTGATAACTTGGCTGCACCAGGCAATAAACTGCCGAAGGTCATTACGCTAAACTCGCTAAGCTCATTTCATGACCCTATAACTCTGCTTAGAAGTGAGATACCAGAAAGTTCTAGTGAATTTCATTAGGGCTCTTCATATACCCAGACATTCAAAATACCCGGGCCATAGGAGATATTTGTCAGACTTTTGAAGCACGGGGCAATGTTATTACCCATCTAGTGAGAGCTGTTAAATTCATTCCTTCTCGTAATGTGTTTTGCGGCTCATGCGAAATGGGGAATTACATTGCCCCGTGCTTCTAAAGTCGGGTAAAAATCGTCTATGGCCCGCGTATTTAGAATGGCTCCGTATGTATAAACAACAATATGCAAAGTTTCAATACCCTAGCTTAATATTTGCCTACAAGCTGTGAACTTTTAGCGAGAGCACTTTTTTGGAGGTTGCGCTCCCATAACCCCCAAACTAGGGGACTTAGAACAAATCGGTTTGGCCTGAAACACTTCTCTTGAAGAGCCCAACATCTCTGAAAAAATCAAAATGCTGTTGCATGTAGTTTAAAAAAATCTGAAGTTAACGGGGGTCCCCGAAAGGGCAACATATCTCAATGCCCAATGTTGACATGCTACAGGTTCACATGTGCCGATGGATGTCTGCGTTGTCATTGTTGTGCATTGAGAATGAGTTAATGGATTCAGTGAGCTTTGACAAGCTTGTTGACCATTTTTCAAAGTTGAAATCTCGAAAGAAACCGTTTTGAACTGTTGAGGTTTAAATGCCATGATGCCAGGTGCAAGGCTTGCGGTAAAAAATTATGGCAATGTTTTGTTAGGTAATATTATCAGTGGTCGGCAGTGTTCAAATTGCAAAAAAAAAAACAAATCGGCCAGCTCCCAAAATTTTTAAAATGACGTTTGGGCCCGTTCTGTTTTTGAAAGAGGTCGATGACTCCAGAACAAGAGGACACACAATGCACAACAAACCCAGCCATTTTGTTTGCAAAAAAGATACAACATTTCTGCTTATGGTTGCGAAAAAGAGCAGCCGGTACCTCCAGGGTCGGCCAGCTCTGAGCCACAGGGAGCCCTTACAATTCAAGCACTGGTGGTTGACTTATCTGACAGATCTTTGTTCATCATCAATACCCTCCTTCCTCGCCAGCCCTAACTTTCTCTATCCACCGGTGGACGTTGCCCTAAGATATGCTCATTCTCGGTAGGCAGCCCTTAACCGACTGACAATGATTCGTGCTGGCTACTCAACTTTTTCAGGAAATAGAGGGTAAGACTGCTCTTTGCTCGAATTCAGACATCGGCGGCAGAATTATATACAGGTGGTATTGGAACAGGTGGTGGTATTGAACAGGTATAAACAGGTGGTATTGAACACCCGTTGTGAAGCAAGGACGAGATTGCAGCAAAAAAAACTCTCATTTCATATCTTAACATTCAATTCATGTAAACCCACCAAAAGCGGAACAGAACAATGTAGAGTTCATAAAAAACACCTTTCCCAGACCTTTAGCGACTACTTTCAGGTGTGGTGGAAGACAGTGGAATGGACCAACTGAGACAAAATGAAAGTTTGGCAAAAAATAAATTTCACCCCATTTCACATTGTTTACGATTACGTTGCTTTTATTTGAAAAAAGAAATTTGAATTTAATTCCTGTTTAACGGGCTTGGAGGAATCTCAAAAATTCCAGCAGAGTGACATCCGCACCACTCATTCTGTGTTTTCAACTGACATGGATAAGAATGGCGGTGATTGTGGCCATCAGATATCGGTTTTTGAATCAGTTCCACCTATTTCGTAACTCATCTGTGATGAGCGTAGAGTCAGCGGCTATTCCAGTTAGTAATTGATCCGAGAGAAAAAAGAATGACAATCAGATATCGGTTTTTGAATCAGTTCCACCTATTTCGTAACTCATCTGTGATGAGCGTAGAGTCAGCGGCTATTCCAGTTAGTAATTGATCCGAGAGAAAAAAGAATGACAATCAGATATCGGTTTTTGAATCAGTTCCACCTATTTCGTAACTCATCTGTGATGAGCGTAGAGTCAGCGGCTATTCCAGTTAGTAATTGATCCGAGAGAAAAAAGAATGACAATCAGATATCGGTTTTTGAATCAGTTCCACCTATTTCGTAACTCATCTGTGATGAGCGTAGAGTCAGCGGCTATTCCAGTTAGTAATTGATCCGAGAGAAAAAAGAATGACAATCAGATATCGGTTTTTGAATCAGTTCCACCTATTTCGTAACTCATCTGTGATGAGCGTAGAGTCAGCGGCTATTCCAGTTAGTAATTGATCCGAGAGAAAAAAGAATGACAATCAGATATCGGTTTTTGAATCAGTTCCACCTATTTCGTAACTCATCTGTGATGAGCGTAGAGTCAGCGGCTATTCCAGTTAGTAATTGATCCGAGAGAAAAAAGAATGACAATCAGATATCGGTTTTTGAATCAGTTCCACCTGTTTCGTAACTCATCTGTGATGAGCGTAGAGTCAGCGGCTATTCCAGTTAGTAATTGATCCGAGAGAAAAAAGAATGACAAATCAGATATCGGTTTTTGAATCAGTTCCACCTATTTCGTAACTCATCTGTGATGAGCGTAGAGTCAGCGGCTATTCCAGTTAGTAATTGATCCGAGAGAAAAAAGAATGAAACAGAATATTATTCTTGCACAATGGAAGATTGAAACTTACGACTAATGTCAGTCTTTGCATGGGCTTTATGCTAGCAGTAATGGGAAGAGGAAAATAAATGTCACCAAGGATGATGGCACTGAGCAAGTTTAGCGGCACGTCCGTCGACAGCTCTCCACGATGGGAAGATCTCATTCTTTCAAGGTGATGGTTGTACTTAAGTTTCTGCCACATTCTTGAGAAATTACTCCGGCTGCTCTTCTGTGGACTGTTCCATGCACATCAAAAACACATCGTTTGTGGGGATCCCACGCCGTGCAGGCAATTCCAGAATGGGCAGTTCAGGGCAACGTTGGCATCTTTTTTTTGCTTCGTGAAAGCCAGTTCGAGATTTCGCATGTGGACTACTTCCAACGAGGATTTGGAAATTTGGGAAGAGATATGCAGAGTCCGCGACAAATCATAGCTTAATGTTACAACAGGATATTTGAAGGTGGGGACGACTGCCATGCACTGGCCTGAAATTGAGTAAAGAGTGCCAGGTTCAAGAAATGGTCGCAAGATCAGAGTGAAAGAACAGTAATGACAGGTTATCGGTCTGTAGTTGACAAGGTCGTCGGTGAAAATCCGAGTTCGTGTTGCCTGCAATATCGTCGATAAAACGAGAAAAAGAAGTGCCCCAAAAACACTTCCCTGATCGAAAACATGCAGATTCTTGAAAAATCACCTGTCGAGACCAGCCACTGAGTAAGGATGAAAGGACATCGAGTTTTGTTTGGGTTTGGGGAAACCTGAGGGCGATACGTTTTTGAAGAAGTTTTGAGTGAGATACAATGTCATACGCCTTGGAAAAAAGAACGAGCTGCACCTAACAAGTTCTTTTGGACTTTAACCAAAACAGATAGCAATGAAAAAAAGTTTCCTGAAAAACTTTACAAATTTCTGTTCCTCATCATTTGTACTTCACTTCTTTCCAGGCACTTCTTTGCAGGCCTTGAGGCCGATTTAAAAGTCATGAATTCCTTCCCCCAAACATGCGAGTAAGTCATGAATTTTATCTGCCAAGCATAAAAAGTGGAATAATTGGCAAATCTCCATCTAAAATGCTGCTGAACACGCATGCCAATGTGGGCATGTGTGCCAATGTGGCACTCATGCCTCAGATGATGCATTTTGGTTGAGGCCAACCCCAAGTTTCTTGGAACATTCCGAGTTATGTCAGCAGTGGTTTTTGTTGGTGATGCTCGGATTTGCGCCACAAGCATGTTACATTGTCTGTTCGATTTAGCAACTCCTCTACCTGATCACTTCCAGGGCCACAAAAATGGAGAAAACAGTCCAAACAAAGAAAATAGGCTGGGATAGGTTGGGTGGGTTAGGCTAGGTTGTGGCATGTCAGGTTGTGATCGGTTAGGTTGCACCTCTGTGTGGCTGGCACAGATGCAAAATTCACAAAATTCGAGTAGACAATACAATGTAAATATGCCACCGAGAGATCATGCATGTTTGCTTTCCTGATCGTATCAACGATCGCTCACCCCTTCTATTTTCCCAGTAGTGTGTTGTTGATGCACACGTTCGTGAATGTAATCATCTGCTGCTCTATTCCCGCAGTAGCACCGACATGCTGCAGCAATCCTCCCACCCTTGACACTTCTCTGTCAACCGTCGATTCTTGGATCAAAGTCGGTCCAAAGAATGAAGATGCGGCACGAAAAAACAAAAGAAACATCGGGTGGGGTGTGAATAATTGACGCAGGTCTAATAATATACGAAGCATGATTGATCGGTAATTCTGCCTCGGCGACGACTTGGTATAAAAGGTAAACACGGCAGCATCAATCTTTTAGTGGCATCGATGGCCGAGTGGTTAAAGAAGCAAGACTTTCAATCTTCATACACTAGGGTTGTGAGTTCAATTCCAAGGCAAGGCAAATTTTTGAAAACTGGATTTTTCAAACTGCTGTTTTTCTGCAATTGTCTCCAAATGCTTTGAGATTTTTTACGGTAGTTTTTTATTTTTCAAGATTGGTTGAGGTGTGTTCTCTGCCTGGCTAAGCATAGGCCTGCCTTGCGAAACATAACGGATGCAGGTGCGACAAGGTTGGGCACAAACTTTAATTGAAGTACCTATGCTTGTGAAAACCTTGCAACAGCAAGCATAAGAATTGGGTTCATAACATGGACTGCCAACTTACCGACCCTTTAACAAGTCGGGAGTTACCAAGAAAAATGTCAATTCTCACATTTGAAAGGTGTGGTGTGACATGTGTGCATCACTGCTTCGATTGTCGCACCGGAATCTTCTTAAGTTTTGAACAAACTTTAAATGCAGGAATCATGCAAAGTTCCATCAAATGATTTTTAGAAAAACATGATTAACTTTGGAGCCACTAAAGTTGCAGTTTGCCAAACACCAAATGTGTACAGAACAGAATGTTCCATTTCACAAAAAAGTTGCATGGACTGGGGTGGATATTTTTGCTCTGAAAGCAACAACTGGAAAAGTTTTTGTGGCTTTTTTGTATGGAATTACAAGTGTTACAGGAAAATAGAAATTCAACTGACTACAGAAATCGCCAATTTCGAGAACAATTGCACAATTATTATTATCAAAAAGAAATAAAAACACGATTCGTTTTCAAAATAGTTTATTCTCTTATTACACATTTCACAAATGCATCTGAAAATGGAACAGCAGACGGAATGGCAAATAGAAACAAAAATGCCCGCGAAGCAAAAACGATGGAATGACGTTTGAGATATTTTTGATTATCAGCTGGAATTTATAGAACAATGGTGTGAATAAACAGTTGGATATCAAAACATTTCGGATGCATTAAACATTATCATTTTCTTTGAAAGCTTCTAAAAAGCAACAAAATTACAAAATTAGGTAATATCATTTGAGAGCACTTGCAAAACCTATGAAGGTGTAAAAATAAAGTGTTATAGGTAGTGCAGCTATCACAGTTGAAGAACAGACTTCACAGCATCAACAATCTTCCCAGCACTGATCCCATATTTCTCAAGGAGTTGATCAGGAGAACCTGAACGGGGCACTTCTCTAACTGCAAGCTTACGCACTATGATACCAGGCTCCTCGCTGACTGCATCAAGAATAGCATCACCCAAACCACCTGCAACAATCAACAGCAGAAGTAGGTAAAAGATAGTCATGTTAGATTCCTTTTCAAACATAATATCAAAACGACAAATGTCTGCCCCAAAATTGAAGCGAAAAGGAATATGTCCAAAATAGCCCAGTGAAAAGGGCAAAACAGGGAGAAATCAGAAGCTGTTACCTCTTTTTGATGTGTCTCCAACCAGTCATATCCTCATGGGAAGGATTAACCCTTAACCTGGCGGTGACATGTACACATGACTCCTTTTCTTTGCCATAAGCTGGCGGTTGGTTTGCCAAAAAAATTCAAAAAATTTTTTTTAACCTTTTACCCATCTCTGAAACCTCTTCTTCGCAATGACGAAGAGTCCAGATGTCAATTCCAGCTGCAAGGCATCAAGAATGACAGATGAAGGGGTAAAAATCGGTGTCATGTACACATGACGGCTTCCCAAAAACTCAATTTTGGGACTTGGAAACGACCCCTGACTTTTTTTGGATTTTCCGATTGTTTGTGCCAAGGTCAACTTTTCGGATGACACCCGTGCCGGGGGGACCCCGGTTGTCATCCGAAAAGCGCTAAAATGAACCGTTTAGCCGGAAAGTGGCGAAAAAGCCTTCAAAAACTGGTTTTTTTCGATGCGAAATCCACGAAATCGGTGTCATGTGTACATGACGTATTTGGCCACATTTTTGTGCCCTAAAACTACTCTTGACAAGGTTAGTCAAGGAACTCTGGTTAGTCAAAGGTTAGTCAAGAGTACAAATACATATACTTTTTTACACTTATTCATGCTGGAAGACTAAATAAGTGTGAAAATATGCATTATCAGTCTTGATTTGTTGGAGAAAATCATTGATAATGGTGTTGGCATAGCTCACAAAGGTTGAGGAAAATGAATAGGATACTCCCAGGATGAGCGCACCATATGGCTTTGCCGGTATAGAAAGAAACCAGAATCTTTATGTGCATTTTTCTCCCATTTTATTTTTCTCTCATCAAGCCATATATAGAAAGGGGTAGAGCTTTTGTCGGCGTTTTCAACACCATTGGGGGGTCCATTGCTTTATCTACGAACTCACTGGATGTGATTTTCAAAGTTTCAATTTTTCCAACTGCTTTGCTATACAATCTAAAGGCCCACAAGTTCAAACTGAAGCTAGTGGATAACATGTAGCAGAGTGGAAGCAGGTCCGATTAGGGCTTGTGCGTGCTTTTGGCGCCAAAATGATGAATAGGCATCAGCAATGAACGTCCATCGACAAAGTATCGAATCGCAGCATGGTTTACAGGTAAAAACTTGGTGCAAAAGATGGTGTCATGTGTACATGACACCGCCAGGTTATGTCTTCCTACTCCACCGCCAGCCAGAGGGTTAAGGAACACCGAGGGAAGTTGTTGTACTTTTTTTTTTTTAGTTGCTGTGCTTGGAAGTTGTTAAGGAAGCTCTTCCCATTACTTTCTACAAATTCCTGCCTCTGAAATTCATGCCAACCGATTTCGCTGTCGTATGATCTCAATGGCAGGGCAGTACAAGGTAACGAGGAAATGATCATAATAAGGTTTGAATGTGTGCCCATAACATTTATCCACCCCTGCCCCCGGGGCCAATGGTTACACTTGCACCTTGATTACCTATAGCAACAATGAACCGTGTGCTTTGCCATTTGAGTTGAAATCTTTGCAACAGACATTTTTAGACAGCAGATATGAACACCATTTTATTAAGCTGAAGCCCCCATTTCAAAGGCATTTGGGCCCAATGGAGCCAAAAGACACTCATGTCTCTGGACACCATATCAGGGTGTCTCAGTCGACAGAAATAATTTTTCTGGACTTTTACAGGTTTTCCAGACAGAAATTCAAAAAATTCCTGACATTTTGGGCTCTCACTGCCCTCCATCTCTCAGCCAGAATAAATGTTTGAAAATATAAAAGAACCTGGAAAAACAGTGCCTACAACTTAGAAACCCAGTCAAGCCTTGTTCTAAATGAACAGAGAAAAAAATTGCAAGAGAAAGAGAAATTTTCAAAAAATTCCCTGACTTTGCAGAGAAGTTTTACAAATTCTCAACTTCTCCAGAATGGCAAAATTTCCCGACGATTCCAGGTTATCCAGGTCTGCACACTGGATATTCTGGATCACTCCAAGTGGGAATCTTGACCGAAAGCACATATCTTTCTGAAGATGCTGAAGTGACCAACCTTCTGGATAATGGTCCTCAACTGAAATGATCTTGCCTCCGACTTGTTTTGCATTTTCAATGATCAGTCCTTTGTCTATCGGTTTGACAGTGAATGGATCGATAATTCGGACACTGATCTTTTCACTGGCCAACTTCTCAGCAGCTGAAAGAGCCTCGTGCAGTGTTACTCCTGCAGCAACTATCAAAATCTTGTCATCGACGTTCTTGTTTACCACTTTACCACGTCCAACCTGAAATTAAAGTATGCGACGACAGTCCAGAAAAATTCGATGGGCAGTGACAATTTGTAACAACATTAGTTGGTGACAACATTTTATCAACGTTTAATTGTAATTTGACACCAACCATGAATTTTCCACATGATCCGTGCAGGACATCGCATTGGCTGAAACCCTAATTGTGTCCGTTCTTACTGTAGAACAACCCGACCATGAAGAAACACAACATGTAGGATAGCATGCAACTGGATGCCTACCTATATTTCGGACTTCGGTATTGTTCAAACAGTTAAGGACCTTCCCAAAGGCACAACAAATGTTTGCTTCAGCGCAGACGATGATGACGTGGTAACGCATCGAAAGATTATGTGTGATGTTGCGATCATATTCATTTTCCACAAAATAGGGATGGCCCACTGAATTTCATGCATTTGGGCCGAACTGCCAAGCTTACCATGACCAAAATTGCATGTGTATGTAAAGATGGTATCAGGCCATGTCCCAACGTACCCCAATTTTTATCCACTACCGTAGTCGTGGGGTCGGGGCCCATAGCCCCCATTTTGGAACCAAAATTGAATAAGTGGTTGTGTTTTATCAAGACCACATGGCAAATGAGGCACCAAATTTCAATGTGACAATGAAGGCACCAGGGCATGTCCCAATGTTCCCCAATTTTCCACCCAACTGCGTCATCCCAGGGGCAGGGCCACAAGTCCCCCAAAGCATGGAACCAAAATTGAATAAGGACTGGCATGTCTTTTTTAAAGAAAGGGCCAAACTGCATATGCACGTGAGGAAGCACCTACGCTTGTGGATTCGTTTCCCCAATTTTTGATCAACCATCGTAGTCCTGGAGGCATGGGGCAAAAGACCCCCGAAATAGCTCCTTAGCATGACAATGAAACCCAATTATGAAGAGGATGTGCACCAGGAGGGCTAGATCCCAAATTGCAACTTCGGGAAGAGCAGAAAAAAGCAAAAATGGCAAAAATGGGCAAAACAACCTTTCTTTTGCAGGGAAAGAGTGCAGGGATTTTGTTTGATGAAAACTAACCCGGTGTAGAAGTGCTCCGAAATAGCATCAATCCGAGGTTGCAGGTGGAGTTTTTAGCATTGAAGTAAATGGAGAAAATTATACCTACCCACAACCTTGGATTAGCACTATTCCGGAGCACTTCTCCACCGGGTTAGTTTTCATCAAACAAAATGCAGAAGCAACAACCCTGTCCTAGGTGATTGGATGTGTTCCATGTTCGGCAACGTTTTACAACAATAATTTTAGTTTCAACATTTTTTTTTCTTGTAAGATCTTTTTTCCTTTGAGGGTTGGATTATTTTGTTTTTTTCTGTGATTTTTACTCTGCAAGTTGAAAACTTGAACTGTTTAACCGAATGCCGGCCGACACACATTGGGGCTGTATTCCAAGTTCAGGATTCACAGAAAAAGGAAAATCTGAAACTTTTTCACAATGCATTACCTCCGATAAGAGTCTACAGGCGTCAATTATTGAATACTTACGTAGGATGATCAATAATTACTGAGACTCGCATATTTAGAGCGGACCAATTTCAAATCTCTGCACATGTATTTGAGGAATGGTCTTTTGAAAGAATGTCTGAAAAAATTGGGCTCGATTGCTTTTCTAGTTTTGTGAAAATTAACAATTTTGTATACACGTCTTTGAGATATCAGTCAAGTGCAATAAATTCAAAGAAAAATCGCAGAAGCCGGCAGCCTTTAAAGGTTTTTGGGGCCAAAAAACCCTCTGAGCACTATTGCATGCTCTGTGCGTGGTTAATGGAAAAAGTGAACCGAAATCTCAGCAGAAAAATGAGAAATGTGTACCAAAAACAGTGCGGCCAGCGACATTTGTTGAAAAGCACACAATTCAGATCCAAATGACTTTTCTTTTGGCCAGAATTTGAAATTTGGGGTACCTGCGAGTCGTGCATGGGTTACCGAGCAATTGACATACTTCAATTGTGTCAACGGAAGATCCCTCATTTCCGAAATGCTCGCGGGCATGCCACGTGATTGTCTTTTCATGAAGAATTCATCCACTTTGTTGTTTTTCATGCCAGCAACTTCAATTTTACCCACGAAGCAAAAATCAGTCGACATTTCATCATTAAGTTGACGATTTTGAGAAAACCAAATTAGTTATCAAACCCAAATTTTTCAGGTGATGTTTCGAAAGACCACTGTAGAAATGCATGAGAAGAGATTTGAAATTAATCAGCTCGAAATATGGTAGTCTCAGTAATTATTGATCATCCCTCGTAACTCTGGCACCATTTGCATGTCAGATTTCCAGTGCATACATTTTCAATGTGACCCAAATTCAGAAGAGTTGCATTGTTTTGAACAGAACCAGCTGTTCAATTATTGGCTCTCGTTTCTTCGATGTGTTCTGGGAGGGCGTTGAGTGAGAAGCCCTCTGTGGCATAAAATTATGCTTTCAGATAGAATTGTGTGTGTTGTGCTTGCATTCTTGACAGTGAAACAATAAAAGGAAGAAACAGTTGAAAATATATTCCAGGTAGGCTAATAAATTGCATCCAATGAAAGAGTGATGTGCTGTCTGTCGCAGAGTCGATGCATAGGTGTCTTATTTTCATTGCATAAGCCGGTGGTTTTGATGACTGAGCGGGATGTGTGAATGGAGAGCACATTCATTTCGTTCTCCTATTTTGTCAAAGGCAGCTGAATGACAGTGAAATGCATGGCAGCCACGTCAGGTGTCAATTGGATTCAAAATCCTGGGACGTGAGAATGGAAACTTTCTTCTTTTCTTTCACTTAAGTGGAATTTGATATTTTTTCTTCCCTGGAGTATTGAAGCATGAAGTCAATAGATTTTATCAGTGAAAAATGAAATCCGACTCCAGGTTGCTCTGGATTTTGGCCAGGTGTCTAAACTGTAAAAATTCCTTTCTGTAAAAGTGCACAGAGGTCAATTTTTTGATTTTGGAAACTGCACTTTTTGGCAAATTTGATCAAAATAAAAACTCACCACATTGCAGAAGGTGTCACTTTATGCTGCATTTTTCCAAAGACAGAAATGCATATCGCTGACACATCTGAATCAGCAGGTCAAAAACATTGAAATTTGGTGCAAGTATTCACAATTGAACCCGAATGTCTCTATCAAAAGTCTGCCCAACCAGTGCAGGACCTTGCATTGTGTTTTGAGAACCCGATTGGACAAGGCAGAGCAGTTTCTAAAGTCATTTTTCGACATTCACCAAACCTGAAATTGCTCGTCGTTTGGATAAATGACTGCAGTTGCTGGACGGGATGTCCTGATGAAGCAAATTCCTTTTGTGTTGGCACTCAATTCCACTGCACGTTCACAACTAACTGCATCACTTGGATAGAACACTGTAGAGCCTGGAGAATATGCAGACCAAGTAAAGATGATTTAAAACCAGAGTCCAGTTTTCAATAGCACACTCACCAATGAAAACAAGTTTATCCTGAATTCTGTTGATAAAAAAAATAATAGCAGCCCTCTTCTTTGCATCTGTCTGCCCCAAGTTACAAAACAAAAGCATATGTGCACAGACAGGGGAAAGATTGCTTACAGGCTGAAGGGACAGTAGTCAGAAATCCGAAAGTGTTAAGGTTCTGCCCTACCTGGAGGCCTAGCTTCTGTGCTCTCATCAAGGAGAACATCCCAAAAACCAGAAACAAAAGCTGTTCTGCAAAAGCACATAGGTGGTTGAAACTGAGCCGTTGCACTTCACATATACAGGGTAGCCCAAAAGTCTTTGGCCATAGGAAAAATGTAAATTTGATGTTTTTATCAAATCTTTTGATCTAAAACTCGTTCTTGCTCAGCCCACGGTTGACAAGACGTAATCGGAACAACATGCTCATATTCAGGGATGCCCAAAGTTTTTGGCCATACAAAAAAATTAAATAAACTGTTTTTACCAAATTTTGTGATTTTGTGACTTTTTCTAACTCACACCACGGATGACACCACTTTATTCGGTGCTAAAATTTCCGAACAAAGCCTTGACATTCGATGTAAGAGCCAGAAAAAGTTTCTGATCACAAAATATGACAAAAACGACAAATTTGCATTTTTCCTATGGCCAGGTACTTCTGGGCTACCCTGTACATTTTTCAAATAAATGGGGTTCCATCTCGCATTCTTTCCTCATTTTTCTGCAGTTAATCGAAATCCTAAATTTTCCATTTGAGCCCCCAAAATAAATATCACATCATTCATTCGTGACAAAAGTCTTGCAAGAACAAGTGCAAATCATGGAAGAGCATCCAATATGGGCAATACCGAAGTGTCATGCATGTAATTCACTTATGTCATGAATAATCACTGTGAATCCCTTTTTGCAAGCACAACCAAGATCTCCAGCAACTCCTATTTCTGTCTTGCCCTGAATGCAATGCATGTGTAGAACAAAGTAAACAAACTTGCATCTTCTCAGACTGTCTCAGGAGCTGAAACCAGGGCGCAATTTGAGGGGGGGTACGGGGGGGAATACCCCCCAGTTGAAAAATAATTCACCCAAAATTGAGGTATTTTATGCATAAATATGGGTATTTTGCCCTAAAAATTGAGGTTTACCACCCAGTTAACTTTCAACAAATCGGTCACTGTGTCAAACCATAGCAAAAGTCAAAAATTTGTCGTGAATGCAGGAAGTCTGAAGGCCAACAGGTGCCTACAAAATATTCGATCTGGGACTAAACCACAACATGCGAATGAATGGTGTGGTTCAATTCAGATAGCACGATGAGAATTCCAACTTTCCAAGTGGGTTTTAGCCAGAACCGACCTGGAACAGTCCTGAACATGGCAATATCTTCCAACCCCATTTGGCTGGGACCATCTTCACCAATGCTGACACCAACATGGGAGCCAGCAAAGTTGACGTTCGTCTGAGAAATTGCTCCCATCCGGATCTGAAAAAAAAAAGAAACAGGTTTGGAACCACACTTAGCAGAAATAAAAAGCAGTGATGGAAAGAAAAAAAATGTTTCTGTCCTGGGCCACTTGAAGGATATCCAGGACGTCCACCAGGACACACCATGCACTAAAGCATGCTGAGTTCATTCTTCAAGGAATTAATATCCAAAAAATTCACACACACACACACACTAGGTATGTGCGAATAGAAAAAAATATAAGGCAAATAAAATGGACTCATGGCCAAGGGCCACTCAGGTGAAGGCCATTCTCAGTGGTGAAACTAACGGGATATTCTCAGTGGTGAAACAAACTCCAGTCAACTGGTGGATTTGCACCAAGGCACTGCTTTTAATATGGAAACCCTCGAAGTGGTTTCCGCAGCTTTTTGTTCCGAAAAGTTGGTCACAGGTATTCTTTTTAGAAACAGAATGATTAACGGAAGCAATTCAGAAGGACTTTCCAGAAAACAGTGTCAACTGTCAAGCGAGGCCATTTCCAAAGTGTTGGTGAACGCATTGAAGATAAAAATTAAAAAACCAACGAAAAGATTGCAACATGTAGGTAGTTCTGGCTATCAACAACAAACCTGGTCAAAGGCACGGGTGAAAAAGCAGGCAAATGCCGACACGAAAGGAATGGTCCTCCCCCTGCATCCTGCACCAATTGCAACTCCAACACAGTTCTGTTCAGCAATGTAGCATTCGATAAACTGCTTCGGATTGACCTGAGGAACAAAAATTAATCAGGAGTTTTATGTTCCCTTCTTTTTCAACAAAACTGCATCAAATAGAAATAGAATAAAGATAGAAGTGTCTTGTCGAGTAACAAACGGTATGTTGGGAAAGAAAAATAATCTTGGGGAAGAAAAATAATCTAAAGTTTTAAAGGATATGCACGAGTAGGCCTACTCGTATAATGAAGGTGTTGAGGGCAATGCCTCCCTCCACAAAACATTAATGGCATATGGGACTTCATTACCTATTTGGAGACGAAGGAGCACAGATATTCCAAAAAATCTTCCATCTTAACGGGGTACTGTAATACCTACTTCATTGCAACTTACTGTTACTCTGGAAAAGCAATCAGTGTTTTCCAATGTCATCGCTCACATTCAGGTTCCAATAGCTATTTTTTTTTAGATAAATTTGTTGCGAAAACTTTATTTGATACACAATGCCCCTCCAATCTCCATTTTTCTATTTTTTTCACAGGATGCATCAGCTGAATGAACAGTTCATTCGAAGTTATTAGAATGATTGGATGGCAATGGGGAACGTGACCGAATGCGACCAAAGTATTAAAAGCAAGTTCAATCTCCCTCCGCCAAAACTCACAGCCTTAATTTTGTCTGCGTACGTAGAATTCTTTGTATCACCATCTAAACCAATCACACGATCGCTGGTCTCTGCTAGCTTTGCCAGGGCAGTGCCATAAGCCAACCTGGTGGCAACCTTCTCTCCTGGACTGTATGATGGTGGCCGTGAAAGTTTCAAATCCTTCAGATTCAATTCTGGAACAACAGTGGCTGGTGCAATTGGAATGAGCTTACCAGATGCTTCTTTCATCAGTGATTCCAAGTGCTAACATGAAAAAAGAAACAACTGTCAGTATGCTAACAAAAAGAAAGGGCATGGTTTAACCCTCAGTTGGAGTGATGAATAGTTTTCGGTGCTGGTTTCCCATGGAATGGTGCTTAAATGCAACTTTTTTCAATGTCAGTAGGATGTCAGAACACACGAGAAAAAGGCACTTTTGGCAGGTAAACGTGCAACTTCAAAGGCCCCTCCTTACGAAGACAGGCAACAACCCAAACAAAACCCTGACTCCAGGAAAAAACTTAAAAATTCCTATTAAATTCAAACAGGCAAATCTCAGACAATGCTAAAATCTAACCATTTTTGCTGAATCCAATTTGTTGCTCGATCGATTGTCGATCACGATTTCCCTATGAGGCTTCTTTTTGCCATGTTTCTCTTTTGTTCAAAAACAACAAAACTGGATGTGTGATTGTTTTACTTTTTTGAACTTTCAATATCTTTTTTTATCAGCAGCCCATCAAGCAACACTTCTGGTTGAAAAATGCTACACTTTTGACAGATGCGAGATGGATTCTTGAATTTGACTCCCCTGAATATTCCAAAAATGTACCTATTTCCCAAATTCCATGCAAATGCATGGAATTATGTGCATTTGTGTAAACTCTGAAGTGGGTTTCTATCAGCATTATTAGGAAAAGGACTGAGCTGAATTCGGGCAATTTGCCAACCTCAGGGGCGGAGTTGCTTAGAAAATATTTGCAGAATTACATAAACCAGATCATCTTTTTGACCATGTTAGCACAATTCAAATCCACATTGCCCAACAAAAACCTACACAGATAATTTTGTTTTAAGTATCTTCCTATCTAATTACTTGAAAAACCGGTTATGACCACCTCACCAAGGTTTTAGGATGGAACATATCCAGTAAATGGCTGCATCAGAATGCTCCAACTCGCCTTGGGATGGTTCCTCCAAGTGGGGTTGTTGAAAGAGTCAGTGTGTTCCTAACAATCAGTTTGGAAAACTGAGCAGGACGTAAGTACTACTTGGGAAGATGGACAAAACTATCATCATATCGAATAAAAAACAACTTTGATAAGACAAGGTACCCACAGTCCCAGTGTAAAGACAAGGTTACCCACAGTCTGAGTGAAAACACCGGGTAAAAACTATGAAAAATATACGTCTTGTAAAACAACATACCGATAATGCAAAGTGTAAGCACCAGGCAGAAGCTATCTTATCTACCTTCTACACACCAGAGCTACTCAACACTTCACACCAAAAACAGTCCTAGATATCGTTCCAACTACAAAAGTTGAAAACTTACCTTCAGAACTACGTCAGCCTTTCCTCCGAGGGGCTTTCCATGCCAGTTTTCTTTATCTTCAATGTCGGGGAAATCTTTTCCTTTGTATGTCTTTGCAATGATAGCTGTTGGCTTACCCGTTGTTCTTTCTGCTTGATCAAACGCCTGCGAGTAAAAAAGTTTTTCGGAACAAAAGAAAATTATTGATGATTCAAGATACATTCCTGCTATACATATGCCCATTTAGGTTATCAATGATTGTCAAATCAATGTCACATAAATAGTCTGAAAACAGCAGCGGGGAAGAAATCAAGAGAATCTTAGTGGAGGCTGGGCCAGTTGCTATGTAAGGTTCCACGGGCCTGACAGAGCTCCTGCTGGAAGGTCCAATTTCCAGAATTTTTATAATTTTGACAAGCATGTTTGTATGCCAACTGAGGACTACCAGCCCATCCCACCATGATTGTCCAATATCTAGACAAATTAATTAGCCAGACACAATGAATGAGTATTCCTCATTCTACTTTAAATGAAGCCAAGTAAAATAACAGAGTGGGTCCATTGGTCGGTACATGCGCAGGCCTAAAGTCAAATGGGAGGCAGGATAAACAATATGACAGGACGCTCTCCTGTTAAACGTTCACAATAATGGGAAGACCACTGCGTTCACCAGCACACTCCACAGATGCAAACGACAAACAATGATCCTGATTTGAGCTTACACCCTGATAATATGTGCTTTTTAGCTTGCAATTTAGCGGAGTGATTTTTTATCGTATTTTTGTGCCAGACACCTGTCAGGCAGAGCCTAATCAAACAAAATTTTACACACTTCACGGTCATGAGATCGATTTTGCTTATATCTCTGAAAGCATCATCAGCCAACTGGGCCCAGTTAAAATGTTAGTTGACTTATGACTATGGAGAGACCAGAGAGTACAAACCAACAATTTTCACCGGATCTACTGTTATAGCAGATTGATATTCATGTTAGCCTTAGCCAACTGATGGCCTTTTGCTTGCAGAGATTGGCGAAATTGATGTGCCATAGGCCTAGTGGGCTATGTACCAACCTACCCAGATCCCAAAAATTTTTTCCATAGGAATAAAAACATTTAAGTTCAACTAGAGTGAGGTAATCGAACGCGGTTGCAAGCAGATGTCACAACCATCTGAACCAACACGTGCAGGGCAACACAAAATCTCAATTTCCGATATTTTGCTTGCAACCTAGGTAGGTACTTCCTTCTTGTCACCATTGGAAAGCCATTGGGGGTCGTTCCCATTGTTTTGGATTTACATGGTGGAGAGGTTGCTTCAAACGAAAAAAATTTGCTTGGATAGGCCTACCTACAGCAATCCTATGCTCTGCAAAAATCTCCCACCTGCTAGAAATCAGTGATCAGTTGGCAAAAAACAGCAATTAGGTTTCTGAAAACCTACAAAAAACTGACAAATACTTCAATAGGTAAATGGTTTTGGACTTTTACTAGCCTTTATTATTTCTGGTATATCATGGCCATCTACAACAATGGCATTGAAGCCAAATGCATCAAGCCTTCTCCTATACACATCAATGTCATGCTGAAGTGAGGTTGGTTGAGACTGGCCCAGTCTATTTACATCGAATATTGCACAAAGGTTATCCAACTTGTAGAAGCTTGAAAAACTGAGTGCTTCCCAAATAGAACCCTCAGCACTTTCACCATCACCGATAAGACAGTAGACTCTGTGAAATATATAAATAAAAAAACCGTGGATATCCAAAAACTGCAAATCGTGCAACTGGGCAGTTTAGTTTCAGTTTTTAGTTTTTTTCTGTTTTCATTTTTCAATTTGAGTTGAGAGTGGTGTAATCACTTCCGTTACAGTTGTCAAAGAAGATAAAAACAGTAAAAACTAACTCGAATCGATTTCACCGGTCACCATGCCGGCGTCTTCAGCGGAGTCCTGGCACAGACTGTGCCAGGACTCCGCTGAAGACGCCGGCATGGTGACCGGTGAAATCGATTCGAGTTAGTTTTTACTGTTTTTATCTTCTTTGACAACTGTAACGGAAGTGATTACACCACTCTCAACTCATCATGCCTTCCGCCAGCTCCATAGTTATTTTTCAATTTCCAGATTTCAGTTTTCAGGATTTTTTTCCGGATTTGATTTCAGTTTTCCGGAACCCATATGTGGTAAAATATGGGTCAAAGCACATTTTGTCCTGCCTGCTTTTTCATTTTGTTTTACTAACCCATAGATTGCACGATTGAAGTTTCTGAAGCTGTAGCATATGTTTGGGCAGAAAGTTCTTACAATGAAACAATTTAGCATGGCTGAATTGGTTGTTACCTAATTTACATGCTTCACTGCAGATTGCGCTTTCATCCAGTTGGTTTCTAATTGACGAGATCCATTGCGCATGCAAACAGGTGTTGCCATACTCAGAGAGATCAAAGTTTAAAAAAAATGCAATTGTAAAAAAAAAATTGTAATGTAGCTGTGACCTTTAGATGCGGTGGTCCTGTCGCACGCCTGTATGCATACAAACACTTTGGGGCACCGAAAATTCCTGGATTCCTGGCTATAAATGTCTTTATGTTGTAAATAAAATTGTGACCACCCAACTTAACCCATCGAGCCCGGAATATTTCACTTGTGGATGCAAAAACAAAGCAGGATAGATCAATTTTCGTTCTTTCACCAAAGCCGGAATTTAATTTTCGGAAAAAAAATACACATGATTTTTGCACTTTCATTGCCAATAACTGCCAATCTTTCAGCCAGAATTGAAAACAAATCAGCAATTCCATTTGAAAAATAACCCAGAATTCAAACTTGCAGTCAAAATAGCACTAAAACAACCAGAAAAACACCTGCAGCAAGCCCAAATGAGTGAACACCAAAATAATGTGAACACCACCACGAACGCAGCCATTTTGAATTGGAATGAAGCAGCGCCACCATGCGGTCGGGTGAAGCCAATTTTCAAAAAATTGCCTCGTCGCCAAACATTCTCCGATCGCGATGAAACAAAAACCAAAATAATCGCTGAAGTGTCGTCTGCCGGATATATAATCGAATTCGCTCCCACAGCCGGAATTTGTCTGAAAATTGTGGCGAATGAAGTGGAAATTGAAACGGACCAGGTCCGTTCTTCAGCATTGGTGATGGAATAATTGAAAACACGTGATTCGGCCATTTTTCGCGATCTCCGCCCCCGGACGAGGTACCTACGTGCTTCAGACTTAATGGGTGAAGCATCATTGCCATCAAATCTGTGTAGTCGTTACAAAACCCAATGCATTATCTGTCCCTCAAAGTAAAGAAATTTCCATTGCACTCTATCCACAAGAACTTTGGCATAAGATGAAAGATCCTTGTTGTGTAGGCAATGGTGTTTCAGAAAAAGGTGAGGTAGGAATAGGTAGGCTAAAGAAATTCAGCAACTCAACATAGCAAAAGATAAAACCACTGCGCGGTGCTCGATAGGCTTTTCGTGCTTGTACTCGTATGTCCATAATAAATTGGAAAATAATGCAAATGACAGCCCTCAAGTGGCATTCTAAACTTGGATGTGAAGCCAAACCAAGAAGAAATGGAGAGCCCCATCTGTAGGAAGGCACTCATAACCCTACCTAAAAAAGAAAGTCCATGGCAAAGCTGCATTTTTTTTTCAGATCAAAAATTGAACAATGTTAGTCTTGCTGGCTATATGCTCTTGGCCAGAAAGAGTACGGCTGGGAACAGTAGGCCTACCTACCAACAAAAATCACAATGCATTGAAAAGTTGAAAAAAGAACCCTGGGAGTCAATGTTGAAGCATGACTCCAATGAAAATCAAGAGGGCCAATCAGCCAAATTAAAAAAAAAAAACAAGTTTGAAATAGGATGTCAAAAATTGTTATCAAGATATTGCCGAGTTCTGAAGTTCATGTGATCCCACCTAGCCAGGTAGGGGAGAGCAGGGTAATAGGAGCCAAAAATGACCAAATTGCCCTTTACGTGCTGGTAGAATGCAAACGCTGGAAAGTAGGGGTTTTAAAATTTGGTTGGTAGAAATAGACCATATTTGCAGCCTTTTGTGTGATTTTGACATCTTTCTGACAGTGGACCAGCGTTCAAGGCCATGGCTCTTATTACCCTACCTTCTCTGGCTCCTTTTACCCGGAGAGGGTTATAAGCCATGCTCTTCAAATCCACAACTACTGGACTAAGATGCTTGAGGGGTTAATAGGAGCCACTTCACATGTTGCGCCTTTTACCCACAAAGTTTGGCGCAGGTACAACTGTTTGTTTGCAAGTTGCAATCATTTCAATTTTTTACACTGGCACAATCAAATTGCGCTTAATTGAGGGAGCTGGCAATTACAATTGGTTTAAGTAAATGTTGATTTCTTTGATCAGAAAGATGCCTTATCCTTACCTTTTCAAACTCCAGAAACCACATTCCTGATATTTTTTACCAATTGTTGGGAGTTCATCTTCAAACATCTTAAAATTCTTCCGCATTTTGCAATTTCCGCCTTTTTTCCAAGTTCATTAGCTGACCCAAAATGGCTTGTTATCATGAACTTAGCAAAACAAGCTTCATCCCAAATAGTTGACATTTACTTCTGAATACATCTGGCATGCGTTGGACTTCACCAAGGCACACAATAATCGAATGCTGTGATTACTAATCTGATGACTGAAGCTCAGGAATGCTCGAAAAATTGCATTTTGTTCCAAATAATAAGAAAGGGTCCAAAACTGGCCTGGGACAAAGGCCTTATTTAATAAAAGGCATTATTATAAAGTTCCAAAGGCCTTTTCTCCTTTTTTTCCTTATTACAAGGCCTTATTATAACGTCCAAAGAGTTTATTATAAAGGGTCCAAAACTGGCTCTTATTGCCTCCAGAAGTCTGATTACCCCAGGTAATAAGAGCCATGCATGTCACCGGCAAAACACTTGAGACAGCCTACCCAGACTTGAAATTTCTCATTTCCTAAACTTCTCACGTTGTTTTTTTAAATAAGCACATTTCTAAAAGTGAAGTAGCTGTCTCAGGAGAGATATTTGCTTACGGAGACCCAACTTCAAGAACCCATGGTCGATCTGGGGTGGTTTTTCAAATTCCTGTGAAATCCAAATGGGTGTCACCAAAGGTTTGAAATTTCGTATGAAGATACCTGGAGATGTGCCACATATGCAACCAGGAGCACATCTTCATTGGAGTGTTTACAGGTTCAATTTGGGGCTATGGCTCCTATTTCCCTCCGAAACCTATGGCTCCTATTACCCTGCTCTCCCCTACTTACATCATCGGTCACTGCACTACGATTTTGTTTTGGAAAGCCTTTGCGTGATTTGAGCTTCCTAGGACAACTAGAAAGGCCAACAAATTTGGTCAATATCATATCAGGAATAAAAAAAAACATAAAAAAACTGAGTCTGACCTGTATGGGGCTTTGTCAATGTATTTTCCAACAAAAGCCATGCCAGCAGCACAGCTCAAACCTTGGCCAAGTGATCCCGTGGCAACATCCACAAAATTGAGTCGAGGTGTTGGGTGACCCTCCAAATCACTGTCAATCTTTCTCAGATTCAGCAATTCTGAGACTGGAAATAATCCAGCTTCTGCCCAGGCTATGTTAAAAAGAAATGTAAAATAATTAAATGGCCGATGGATTACACATGGTGCTTTTGAATGTATAAAATAGGTATGTTAGGCCTAAGCCTTTTTAAAACTGCCACTAATCCAGATGGGATTAAAACTTAACTCAAAATTCAGAACAGAAAAGCAACAACTCTCAAGTCATCAAACCAACCTGATCTGCTACTTACGGTAGTTCACGTTGTAAAAACACATCTCAAAAATAAGGGAATGCTCATTAATTTGCCATTGGCAGGTAAGTACCTAGGTACATATTTTTGTGAAGATCTCATGCCAGGTCAAGGCGGTTTTGTTATCAGACTGCAAGGTAGGCCACAAATTCCATTATTCTCAAAAGCCAGTGTCACCAAAATATTCCATGTAGGTAGGCCTAAAATGATTGGCCGATCATTTTACGTTTCATAATGCATCCAATGGGATACTGTGGTGTGACAGGGTATGCCAATGACGATTGTAGATGACACCAATTCTGCATCTCCAAAGGAAGTCAACTGCAAATTCATTCAAGCTGAACAAGGTCATAGCTGATCAAGGGCGTGACGATCTATTTGTCTACAATACGGAGCCATTCAGAATAGGCAGGCCATAAGAGAGTTTTTCACACTTTTGAAAGCACGGGGCAATGTAATTCCCCATTTCACATGCGCCGCTATACACATTACACGAAGGAATGCATTTGACGGCGCTTACTAGATGGGGAATAACATTGCCCCGTGCTTAAAAAGTCTGACTAAAATCTCATATGGCC
>JASGXE010020792.1:0-39789 GCA_030068105.1 Sinentomon sp. SZTP_YWyxl
TTTTAAAACGGCACAACACAGCAATGTGCTGAAGTCACAGACACCAAAGCAGGTTGGCTGTTTGTCCAAAGATTTCACAGGTGTAGCCAAGTTTACACGCAGCGTTTTTACCACGTTGCTGCATGCGTTTGTGTCAGCCAAGTTCGCTCCAGCATTCTCAACTTTGAATAGACTATAGAGTACAAAGTCCGCATAAAAGAACAGGATCGAATTCGATGAAAATCAACGCTTGTTTGACAAAAGCTTGACACAAGCTCAATTGACAAACGCTCCAAAGTGCAGACCACTGTCACGACCGCGCTGAAATCGAATTCTGTGGCAACAATATAACCATGGGAACAGCAAAGCCCCAAATACATGAAGGTACCAATACAGTGGATTTTATTGGTATCCAACGCGAATATGTTTTGCGCGAAATTGGCGATTTCAAAAGCTGCAGAAGTGGTGTCAGCTGTGTTCGTGTTGTCATCAAGTACTCTCCTGCATGATCTGTGAGGAGCGGGCAAAGGAAATGAAACACACCAAAAAGGTTCCAATCTTGGTCCTGAAGCGTTTTTCAAAATTTGAACACCAGATTCGCTGCTTTTTGAAACAACCATATGTGTTCGTGTGCGAAGCAGGAAAAGGCGGTTGGTGCGCACACGAGGAAGGACGCATTCAGGTCGAGACAAAAATAGCTATGTGTAAGCAGGCCCTTTCGACGACCACATGCTTTTCATTAGAAGACTGTTTGTAGTGAAACGTGCGTTGATGGTCGTTGGTTCGGCTGTGATTTCTCTCACACAACCACCAAAAGAGAGAGATAGAGAGAGAGGCCCGCCCCCATGTTGTTTATGGGTGCAACCTTCCAAGCCCCAAGAGGACATCTTGCGACCTGGCCCAATCAAGTTCTGTTAATTTCTGCCGAAGTAATTCTTCCCGACTTGACTCACCGGCCATAACTACAGGTACTACAACAGGTTTTAAAGCATTGAGGTATGGCTGTCTGGATGAATTAATAAAACGAATTAGCCTCTTTAACATTCCTCTTATCGTGTTTTCCTTTTTTGTCAAGAAATCCGCCTAGCCATCTACCTCATGGCAATTGGCCGCTTCGCCATGTCAAGCCGAACCTAACCAAGGGACGGTTGACTTTTTGGAGATCATGGGGGTTCTGCCTGCCATGGAGGCGCAGCGCGAGCGCGACAAAGGGAAGAACCGCATTCCGCTGTCCGCAGCAAAAAAGCAGAAAAAATCCTGCTTCAGGTGGAGGTTACCACCTCACGAGATGTCACATGGATGGAAGAGATTTCAAAAACCAAAACAACAGGAACCTCAAAATGAAAGCCCACCACTGGTCACAGTGTGATCAGGGCCATCAAAATGCATGTTTTAATGGATATCAGTGAAATGCACAAGGAAATTGCAAATCTCAGCAAAATGTACGCGCATACACGAAGTGCAGACCAGACGAATTTTTTTCCATGGAGTGACGACCGGAAAACAAGCACGGAAATGCGCAGGAGTTCAACTGTCATCCAGGTGGGCGTTTGCTCCATGCATGCATGCAGTGGGCTTAACTTGTGGAATACACTGTACATACACACAACCACAAGTTGTGAAAGCATCCATCAGGAGAGGGCAGAACAGGGTGACCATCGTCTTTCAGCTTAAGTTTTTGGTCCGTGAATCTGTCATGCCCCACGAGGAGTAACCAACGCCGAATATTCTGCATGCGTTTTTTGCTTTGCAACAAGCAGTTAGAGTACAGGCTGGCACAAATTTTCATGGCCCAATTACGTGATGCCAACGAACCGATGGAACTTTATTTGCCTTGTTCAAGCCGGGATAAAATGCTTGTGCACAGCTGTCCGTCAACGGTCAATTGACAGAATGAACGTCATCTCAGAATGAATAAAAACCGGACACTGGCATGCAAGCATCCAAGACATCACCCATTGGAATCAGCTTTGGGCTGGTTTGGTGGTATTCAATTATTTGTCAGATAGATAAAGGACCAAAAATGCTGGACAGAATAAAGAATCAACAGCAAATTAAATTGGAAAAATGTCCCGACAAGACAAGAATATTGGAACAAAACATCGTCGTTCGGACATGGCCACAAGACAAGGAGGATCGGTCGAGGAAAGTTCGGACGCAAGAGCAGAAAGAAAGCAGGCGAGCAAATTCAGAGAAGCTTATTATTGAAGAAAATATCTTCCAAACAGCGGCATGAGAACATAATTGGATTCCGAGAATTCCTGAGCTTCGAGATCGGATGAGCTCGCCAGGGTCCACAGCTGCAATTTTGGGAGATCCGGGGCAGCAAACCCGAGCAGGAAGGAGAGGCGAAGGAAGAGAGAGAAGTAGCCCAACGCCGAGGTCAAAGGTGAGGGCATAAATCCTGGTCAAGAGTGGACACTGGCAACAACACAGGCGGGCGAGGCTCGGCCTTCTTCAGACCCATTAAAATCAATGATAGGATATTGCTTTCAAAATCAAACACACAGCAAAAAGCCGCATGTTTATCGCGACTGCAGGGTGATGGAAAGGAAAAAGACGCACATGCTGTGAAGGCGAAAGCATTTACAACGAGCTTCGGAACCAAAAGGACGCAAATTTCGGCATCCATACAAAATAATCTCCTTTTTTTCCAACTTTGCCAAAAAGCGGAAGTGGAACAATTTCAAACAGCTCCACTGCAAAGAGGTCAACGTTTTTTCTCTCGTATTTGAGCCAAAAGCTTCTGCGCCCTGAATGGAAGAGAGATTCATCAATCTGGGCTACTTACTGGAAGGCAACAATTTTTGTCAAATTCGACACATCAATTCGCAGCACATGCACGCATAAATATCAGGCAGGGACAAAGTCAACTTCGACAAGTTTCGAGAGCGATTCGAGAGATACACAAGAAAAAGCCACAGAGAGAAGAAAGCTGCTATCATGTCTTCCGAGACACCCTCATCTGGTGGCAAAATTGATTTCGCGTGCTTTCAAACCTTTAGTAATAAATTCGTGCCCGCACTCGCCGAAATGTTCAGTTGAATTTGGGGAGTCAAAAGAGACCAGAGGGTCTGAAGAAATTCGAAGCAGAAGCGGAAATAGGACAGAAAAAGAGAATTGCCATGGAAAGAAAAAGTACATCCTGGCATATTTCGTGCCATCAATGTCCGCAAAGCCACTGGACCCTGGCATGATCGGAAAGACTCGCTTCTTAACCCAATAAAATGTGTATAACATTGAAATTAAAATTCTTTGCCGCAATTAAATTCATATTTCGCCAATATTGCTGAGCCTGCATGCCACGGACTTTTCTTCGCTCAAAAGTGAAATGTGGGAACAGCCGAGAGGAAAAACTGCAGAAATTTTCCAATATTGCGGTTCGAACAACATTGGAAACTATTAAACGTCGACAATGGAAAAGCCGATTTTCATAAAAGATCAAGCAAGGCCTAGGCAAAAATATCGCTTGCTCAATACAATAACGCAATGAATGCAATGAAAATCTTGTGCCAGTTGGCGCAGTATCGCATACCTACTTTAGGTAGATATATTTCGGGATCTGTGACAGAAAATCTTTCCGTGTCTGTTTTGGAGAGGAAGAGTTTCTGAAAAAAGAAGGCATTGAAATGGCCTCCTGCACTTTGTCCGGTTTCATTCCTCCATTCAAAACTGCAGCGAAACTTCGATTTCTGTGCTGAATCCATGCAGTTCATGGCCGGTTTTCCTTTGATTGCATGAATTCTGGTTTCTCTCCAAGCAAATACATCTCATTCCATTTGAAGATGGAAACTTGTTGAATGCTTCACAATCTCCATTAAATCTGTGCTGAATCGAGGGGGTTTTCATTGCGAGAATACCGGTTTTCCGTCAAGCACACTTATTGGAGCATTCTCAACACCTTGCTTGCTGGAGGAAGATGACCGACTTGCTGGCACAGAATCATCGGGACGGTCATGGGTTGACGTCTCGACCTTTTTTCATTCTGCATGCACTTCCCGACTGCTTCAAAAATCTGCCAAGAGACTCGCCCCATGTTCTGCAGAGCTGCCCGCAGAGACAAGAGCCAAAAGCGTCGGGACAAACAAACGAACGAGACGCAGACGTCACTTCATTTGTTACATTTTAATTAATTAAAACAAACTGATCCGGTGCAATTAAAACTAATGAGTGCCGCGTTTACGCTAGTTGAGAGACGCGAAAAAAGGTGAGAGCGGTTAATGATAATTAGACGAACGCGAATGCATGCAATGCATATCTCCAAAGCTGCATGAAGACGGAGAGGATTCAATTAATTTCACAGAGATATGTATAATAATTGAGAGAATTGGAGATAGAGGGAAAAAAACACCACACGCAGAGCATAGAAATGAGCAAGTTCGGACACTCTGAAGCCCCCTCGCAGACAGACAGCTGATGCCATCGTGTGAGCGCATAATGACACTCACACAGTGGATTCGCTCACAAGCTGATGCAGCCAAGTACAGATGAAAAACAGATTAATTCGTGTTCATTCAACACCACAAGTTCGTTGGGTTGTTTGGGTGGAGGACCACCATCCTGGCATCAGCTGACCGAAAGACACGCTCCAATGCAATGCGGCAGATCTCAAGGAGCGGCCCTTCAAAGATCCCTGGCAAAAGTGAAAAACAACCACGGCCAGAATTATTAATTCATTACCTGCACAAGTATTTCCCTTCAGAAGGAATTTGATGATAAAACACAGCAGGAGTGCTGTCAACTCGTTTGAGAAGCATTTGACACTTGCGACAACGTCCCCATTTCAGGCGACCTGGCGATGGTACAGCAAAACCACTGAAACATTTCTGGACGATATGCACAAAAAATGACAGTTCTGAGACGAACAGGATTTTAACGCAAAGGGGATGCGCCGACAACAAAAACAATGCAGGGGCAGGGGAAACTGCCTGGAATTATTTGTAGTCCCAGCAAAAGTGCATAAGCGAAGTGCTTTTGAAGAAGACGGTGTCAAAAAATTCACAAATTCACAATGATATGAAACTGAGCAATGGAAAAAAAAAAGAAAGATATTCCGGATGGGCAAAGATGGTCGTTCTTTGTGCACAAACGAGAATTTCGTGGAAAACGGGTATACCATACACACTGGAATTCCACTTCTTTGCCACAAAAGGCAGTTCTGACAGCTGAGAAGATACCCGCTCGAAATCCTTCGCCACAATCAAGTTCAAAAAGAGGGGTTAATGTTTTCAAATTGGCCCCACCACAATAGCTAAAGACCGGCCGCCGGTCTCCTCAAAACGCACGGAACAATGGCAAAAATGCATGATCTGCTAGAGCCAGATTAAAATTCAGGAAATCAATGGGCCCAATTTCTAATCGTTATCGTTCCCATTCAATACTTGGGTTGACATTGATCTGAAACCACAAAATTGTGTGAAGAAATGCAGGAGAATGAATCGTGGTAAATTGGGTGCACAGAAAAATGAATGGCAACAAATAAATTCAGTGATGCACATTCTCCATTCATTGTCCAACTGCAAAACGAAAAAACCTCAAGTGCACTCACAATGAGCGCGCGGTGGCATTTTGGCAGCAGTTCGAAATGCCTGCCGACGTCTGAAAAAAAAGCTGAACTGGACGAGTTTTCACACACGCTCAAGTGGTCAAAATAGGATAGGAAGATGAGGACGATGTGGGTGGGGTTGGATAGGTAAGGAGAGGTGTGTTCGGACAGGTTCGGTTGGGTTAGGTCAGGTTAGGTTAGGTTTAGTTCGCTTTTCGTATATCAATGGCGTTCAGTATTCAATGGCGTAGTTTTCGTATAGCAGCAATGGCTCTTACTCGTTCAGTTCAATGTCGGCAGGTATTCCGAACTGTTGCCGATTTTTTTTTCAAAAAGGCCATTTTTACACCAAAATCAAGCGACGCATCATTCAGAGGCATACACAGGGCTAAATGCAACTCTGCAAGGTCTCCGCCAGCAAAATCAAGCATAATTTCAAAGTTGCTGGCTGCACTGTGAGCCTTCCGGAAGCGTTTCCGTTGAATGCAGAGCGGAGTTGGGCTACGATTATGGGGCATTGTTCTCATTGCGAGTCCAAGTTGTGCAACAAGGTTCAGCACCGGCCGTATTACTGTCAGCTCAAGATGGCAAACGAAGAAGCCTTTTCTGGACCTTTTGGGCTTCGACAATGCAGTGGGCATTATCGATGTCTTGATGAAGGAATGTCGATTTTAAGGCCAAGAAACGCAACAGGATCGAACGGCAGGCGACAAATAAACGCAAAGGTCACTGGAGTCAGGATTGAAAGCACTGCAATTCCAACTTCCGCAAGCCCACAAAGAGAAGGAATTGAATTCCTGCCTTGCTGTATGTACCAAGTCTGGAATGGGAGGGGTGAATTCGCAGCACTCCGCTGAAGCCCAGACAAGGCCCGAAATTAAAACACAATGCAAAGCTGATTGCTTTCGTTTGGGGAAGCGAGATTCGTCTCACAAATGGGAAGGAAAAAGAGCCATCCCACCAAGGCAGATCAAAAAGTTTCGATGGCGGCACAAACCCAGCCCAAGATGAATTTGCACGCAATTGTTGCAAGAGGCCCCGGGAATAAAAGGGGCCAGAAATGAAAATCAGCGCCGAAGAGCCGAGCACGCAGTGACACAATCGCATAATTATGGTGTCATTCAGAAACTTTTGGGCGAAGCAAAAAATTAGTGGGCAATTCATTCATTCCCGTGTTGAGGAAGCAGCGATCGACAGAAAGTCCAATTCCCTCATCCATTGATGGAACAAAATGATATACGTTCGGGAATTCTGACACTCGGTATCCTACTGGACCTGTTGAGGCCAGGTTTAGCTGATCGTCGGATCACAAAATCGCCGAATGCGGCTGTTGATATGACACAAAAAAATGAATAACGCATGAAAATTAGCCACGCCTTTTTCATGAATATGAAGTTAATCTGTCCGTTTTCCTTTGGCTTTGGACCCCCATCTTCGCAAAATTTCTCGAGATCTTTTGACCCAACCCCCAACCCTGATGGCCAACTTTATTGGGCATGTCCGAAAGTCACTGTCAAACTTGGCAGAAAATATTGCACAATTCTCGTCGTTGGTGGCACACAGCCTTATACACTAACTCTGTCAGGTTAGGTTGGGTGAGGTCTGTCAGTTTAGGTTGGTCAGGTAAAGTTGGCTTGAAAAAGGCCGTGAGTCACCAACGACGAGAATGCCCAAGGAAGTATCCCAGTTTTCGATGGGTGTCATGGGCAAGTGTTGTCAATTGTTTTTCAGTCAAACAACAACACCAAATTGCGGCAAAAAATATCATGACAGCATGTGTGACGCCTTGATGGTGGAAATTTTTTTCACTTTTCTGAGTAAGAAAAAAAACTCTCCAATAAACCCCATCTGACGCCCAAACTCATGCACGCAAAAACTCAATTTGCGAAAACGGCACGACAGGAAACCGCATTGAAAGGTTAGAACTGCGGAAACAAATGAATCGAACAGGGACGAATAAATGGAGCTCGCAGGACGAGGGACGAATGCGATGGCGACACGATAAAAAAAAGCCAATTAGTCAAGTCATTCAACCGCAAGAATATAATTTACTTTCCATTTCGGAGGCATTGATGATGTCGATGTCATGTCAGTGAGCTTGATGACATGGAGGAACACCCGAAACTTGCGATGATCGACAAAAGGGATTGAACGAATCACGGTATTGGTGAAATGGGATATAGTTTACGCGGAGACACGGGAGTGAATTTTCGCATGACTGCGTTGTAATTGAAGAGAACCCAGAGACAAAAAAATAAATGGGGAGATCACAGCCCATCGAGCTCATCAGCTGCCATCGACGGTTACAGAGGCACATTCCAAAAATCCATTGTGGCCACAGGCTTCTTCGTGGACGCAGCCAAAATGGACGTTCCACCTCCCTGCACGGAGGCGAACAAATTGCACCACGTCAACAAGTTGGAAGGGCTCTTCAATGACAGGGAACTCATCCCTGAACCAGTGATTTTTGACTTCCTCGCAGGAACAAAAGCCTTTTCGAAATCAATTTAAACTGATGAGCAAAGCAGTTAAGCCACGGAGGAAGCTACTTCGATCATGATAAAATTCTCTCGGATTTTCTCCAACGTTAAGCTGTTGGAAGGGATTCACCCACCACGTCCACGCTGTCAGCTCATTAAAATTATATGAAGCTGCGCAGAACAAAAAGTAAAACGAAGCTCTTTGCACATTGCCTGAACAAATTTTCCGACACAGCCGGCAGCGGCAGCAGCACCACCAACCAGCTCCACTGTGCTGAACGTTTATTTTCTGCTTGCTCACCGTGGGTGGGCTTAATTACTGGATCTGATTTGATGCCGCTATGTCACAGTTATTCAGCGACAAACTCGCTTCGTTTCACCTCGCAGTAATTGCTGCCGCCGAAAGGATACTCACTACCATCTCCGCAGGAGTGAATGCAACCACCAGAACTATAGACAGACATTTTCGAGAATTGTCTGCCAAACAGAAGACATCATTCACGCTAATTTTCTCGAGTGGAAATCTAGCTGTAATTGGTGCAACCCCATACAATGCAGAGCGGAAAAGAAAGGGTTAGAAAAATATGATTGCACATGGAGCTGCATTGGTTTGCTTGCACGCAGAGATGAAGGCATCACTCTCCACTCTCCAGATGTTCATCCAGTTGATAAAGGATGCTGGATGGGGATCGGCAACAGCAAGAAGCAGCCGCCAGCCGCAGTGCTCGAATCGCGATTCACAAATGCACGAACCGGCCACCACAATGAGCACCCATCATTTCAGCACAGACGCACACTCTGGAGTCAGCACAGAAAGCGCTTCCGAACTGATTGAGCCACAATTTGAAGCAAGGCCGCACAGCTTGCCCACCAATCAATTTTGCAGGCAGGAAGGTTGTTTTTCTGGACAAGTTGATTTTCAAAAGACAAGTCCAACCTCTTGTGAACAGTACTTGCCAACACTGGAGCAATTTGTGCAAGGCTCCAATGAGGAAGCCCAAGAGCAAAGAGATATTATTTGTCCCCATGAAAAGGCCCTATGCAAAGTGGGCCAAATTCCATGTCATCACCATCATCATCGTAGGGTTTCACCTTTGGCTGGAGATGCGACCGTATAACATGACAGTCACAACTGCCGACACTGACGGTTTACTGCATCGCCTATCCGCAGGATGATCGCGACCAGATCGACGGCTGATGCCAAGTGGCTTCTGTGTTCATCTGACCTGCCAGGGCTCTGCCTTGGACCTGGAGCAGACTGGTCACTGGAATCTGTTTCCGACCAGATTCACAGTGCTTTGCCGAGGGATGATGCACACACGATTTGTGCCATGGCAAATTTCGCGTCCCAAGTATGGAAATCCAACTCGCATCGCATAGGAATGAGACCGACGCGCCAACCACTGCGCAAAGAGGTCGGACTACTAATGTCAACAGCACATTCCTGCAAACAAACATACCTACCTATGCCCCTTATTAGTACCATCAAAACCATGAGCGAAACAACAGTCTCTTCAAAACAGCAAGCCATGCATCAAGCTGCCATGTTGTTTCCCACCTTTGAAGTTGTCCAACGATCATTAAACCGGCTCAGGAAGATATAAGATATTTTAACGATCGGTCGTAAAAAAAACTCCGCAGGCCGGTCTCCTTATTGGCATGTGGTAACAAAGTGGACAGCGATGACTTCCAGGCATCACGAAGGGCAAAATTCCCGCACTGATCTTGTGTGCTGTGAAAACAAGAATCAACCAAAACGCAGGGTCCATGCAGGACAAGTTTCCACCACTGTTGCCGAAAAGGGCATTTTCCTAAAGGGATTCGCAATTTCCCTGGATGAGCCAAAATCAAATGCTCGAGTTATTCGTCCATGGATGGAGGATCTTCGCAGCCTTTTAGAAACCTCCGCAAGTGCGAAAGATCTGCCAGTGTCGATGGTGAAATTGTTTGAAGATGGACGCATTCCAAGTTCTGCACTGCAGCAGTGCAAGAGCCCTGAGCCGCGGTGAAATGGCCATCCAACACATGTTGGTGTGCAAGTGCAGCACGCAGCATGTGAACTAACAGATGTTATTTTATCATTGCCCCGCTCCAAAGGGAAAGGACACCATCAGACATGTGGGACTAAACATCGGCCAACTAGACAAGTGAGTTTTCTCATCCAAACCTGCATCTTCCCACCAAATCTGAGTCTCAAGAGTAGATGCGCGGAACGACAAGCACGATTTTCTTGAAACCATCAGGGCGAGTGAATTCTCAATGCCGGGCTTGACCATTCCCCACAAAAAACCCTCCCACTCGTCCAAGGCTTGATCACCTAGAAATATGTCTGCATGTGATGGCATCAAGGGGGATTATTATGATTTAAGAGCTGGCATTTAGAACAATTATTACCTGGCCTGTTACCACGCAGGGGGCAATGAGATATGCAATGAACAGGACATCACGGGATGGTCTAGATGAGGGGCGAAGAGACGCAGTACCAGACACACAAATGGTGCCCAGAATAGCATTGCAGAAGATAGCCCAAAAAGAGAAATAATTTAAATTTATGGCAACCATGTTCAATTCCATTTAATGTCTCTTGGCACACAAGTACTCAAGTTGAGTGAAATGCAGACGACTCAACGGACGGATGCGTGGAGTAAACGCTGCAGGGGATCGCCCCAGAATTACGATCATTGGGGATGAAAAAGCAGGACAAAGCCTTGAAATGAAGTGAACCATGGTCGTAATTCCTTTGCTTTGCAATGGCAATTATTCTCCTGTGATGCACATATTCACAAGCATGGGCGATACAGGAATGATGCGCTCAGAAGTATCTTGTCCACAGGTGGTGGCGACAATGCGGATCAGAAAAATCTGGCACACAGGAACCACGAACACACAAAAAACTGGATGCTTAACTACGAGGGTCGTTCAACGTTTGATGAGAATTGCGTTATCCAATCTTAATGAAACTTTCACAGCTGTGCTTTGATATTTATCAGGAATGCTGGCTGAATTTGAAGTTCGATCGTTTCTTAGTGCCATTTCGGCGGGCTGGAGACCTTATGATGGACCCATCTGTGATTTTGGTGGCTTTCGGCCATTCTCGATTTCCCTCTCTTGAAATTTGCAAAAGCCAATAAATTCTTGTGAGCGCAGCCATACGTGCATGGTACCAGACTGTCAGTTGATAGCTTAACCGAGGAATTCAGGTGCACAAAAATCAACTTCCACCATCGAATCGAAGCGGAAATCGGCTTCAGAGCGATGACGATTTGAAAAAGCAATCAAAAAACGGTTCACACCCCAAGTTGAGGATTGCTGCCTTCAGGGCTTCCAGAAACTGTTTCAGGGGATATCAGAAGCATTTCAATGCTCAAGGTATCTACACACAGACAAGATAAATAACCGAGGAAAGCGCAGGATCTAACACTGTTTTCCCTTCCCTGGTAATTCTCATTGGAACTTGACCGACCTCCATAAAACGAGATCGAGCAATCAGAGAAAGGTTAACGGCTGAGCGAGAGATGAATCCATAGAAGGCCACGAGAGAGGGGTGATTTGCAAAAAGACATGGAAAAATCAAACAGACCTGCCTTAAATTTATTCGATTTTTTTTTGCTTTCCCACCCATGATAGTTAAACGGGCAACTCCAGTTCAACTCTTCTCCATCCACGAATTCAATTTCATAACCGACTGGAATTCGAGATCCCTTCCATGGCACCAACCGAGGACAAGCGAAAGCAAATATGGCACAGATGTGTGCACGAAATGTCCCATGATTTATGATCACAAAAATTTCTGTCGTGGAATGACAGTAAATGGTGAAAACTTGCAACAAATGTGTAGAGTTGATCTGATCTGTGGTTCGTCAAGTCAAGGCATCTCCGATCTCCCAGGCTCGAAAAGCCCCGAAGGCATGTGTCAACTCTTAAAACACTTGTTTCGGTTAAGTTTTGGTCCCAAATTTGCTCCTCATGACAATATGAACAAAAAGATAAGAACAACCTTTTTTGAAAATTTCCTTGTTTACATTTTGGGCCCTCAAGAAATATACCAAATGGAATGAAGTTTGTTGAGATGGGTTGGCCTTTGTTGTCCCTTAAAATCTGAACGAGGCAATTTTACAAAAATGGCCACAAGAACAAACATATAGTGAATTTTAAAACTCTGCTTCAAATTATTTGTCAATTGGGGTTGGCCTCCACACCTTGTTTGAGGATCTTTTTGTTTGTGTTGTCAAGCGGAACAAACCTGGTGAATTTGTTAACGACCCATTTACTACGAATGGGCCATTTTGGGGACCAATCCAGAATAGGGATTTTTTTTTAATTTTTTTCTCGACAATATTTTTTTTGCTTCGGTGTCAGGAACACCATACAGAAATATCAACATGCCATTCAGACACACCCTGTATAAACAAGTTGCAGACAGTTTATCGAGAGGGCTGCCAACGTATAGGCCTATCAGATATCAGTCTTTTAGGTGCAACTCATTTCCAAGAAATTAATCAACACTGCCCAAAACAAAGTATATGTAAACACAACTTCAAACGGAAGCTACAACACAAACATGTTGGCCTGCTGTGCTGGTGATTTCACCCTCGCCAGTCGCAAATACGTCGGGGCAAACTCTCAGCAGCTTTTCAACCATGATGGGTGCTGAAAGAAACTGTCTTCAGAGAGCATGTGAGAACTGTTTTTCACAGGAATGTTTCTTGCACGATGTTCGTTGCAACCGTTTGTTTACAGAGAACTCAACGGTTGCATGCTACTGCCCTTCACGTTTCGAGGTGTCAAAAAGGTCCGATGACTTGAGCATGTAGCAGTCATGCACATGCATTAAGTCGTCAACAGACATGAGACAAACTGTTATACCACAAATACGAATACACGGAAGTGGGAGAGGATCGATTTGAAATGTGTGGAGGAGCACCCATCGACAGACTGAGGACAACGCCCTGGAGAAGGAGAAGCTTCTGGCCCGGGACTTTTTGAGTTCGAATTTCACGAAATGCAAGGAATGTGGAGTGTTTATCGAGAGGGCTGCCAACGATCAGTCTCTTGTAGGTGCAACTCATTTCCAAGAAAGTAATCCACACTGCCCAAAACAAACTATGAGACAAAAGTATGTGATGAAATGTGCGTGATCAAGAAGTTCTGAAATATTTCCGGGGAGCCAGTTTACAAACCCTACCGCGACTTTAGATGGCAGAGCGGGGCCCCAAGCGAGCACTGATTTTCCCGAGAGGGGACAGGGTTAGGTCAGGTTCAGATAGCTTTAAGTAAGAAAAAATCAATATTTTTTTCTTACGAGTGAAGGACCCCAATCGAGCATTCTGGAACAAAACGCTCTCTGCCATCCAAAGTCGCGGCAGGGTTTGGAAAAACGTGTCCGGGTAAAGTGGGGCAAGCAGGTCATTGCGACATGCCGCATGCATTCACCATCACGACCATTGAGGCGGGGGGTTTCCGTGTGAAAAAGCCCGGAAGTTTCTCTGCCCAGGCAACCCCAGGTGACTGCAGCTGGCGATGTCTGAAACCCAGCGGAAGATCGCAGGTGGCTGAAGTGAACAAACGCCAAAGGCGCACTGCAGCATGATTGCGTGCTCGTCGGTTTGGCAAGCGCAATCACCAGCTGTTGTGAAGAGGCATGGTGCTGTGGTCAAAGATGAGAATTGAAGCAAATGAAATAAAAAAATCAAATTTTCAAGGGGTAAATTTGAACTATAATTTTCAAACATGCAGTCTTCGGTTTCCAGATTTAACTGAAAATTGCCATCACCAAGAGGCCCACAAAGGAGGAGAGGGAAGACATTCGATGCTCGGACACGACGCAGCACAGAAATATTTCCGGAAACCCAAAATCCCACAGATTTTCAAGCAACGACGCCGCCACATGAACCCGCATCACGATTCCCATCCGAATATAAGAAAGAGGCCCCGCCACTTTCCGCAAGGCAAGGCAAGCCATACATACACGAAAAGCCTTAGAACTTCAGAATATAAAACAGTTTAATCAACTCAAAATAAATTGCAACCCATAGAAAACGCCATTTACTTCGCCCCAATCGGCGGTTCCCACACTCCAGCACAACAAGCTGCACAGTGCACTGCCAAGTCCAAAAATTCACGTCCAATTAATCTGGATCTGGAGCAATGCAATCAGTTTCGCTTTCCCAGGGAGATCCCTAACGAACCTGGGAGGTCAGAAGGGTAGGGCGTTGGATGCTGACGCCAGCAGGTTGTGTGGGGACAGTGGTAAGATCCCAGAGAGAATAACAACCCCACCACCACCGAATAGGAGACGGTCCCTTCATTAAACTTAATCAAAGAGGCTTTTGAATTAGAAGTGGGGGGAGACAGAATTAGGCGCAACACGTGAAAGGGGAAAATTAATTGGTCTTGAGGGAGTGGTAACTGCGAAGTAAAACCGGTGTTGCAGTAATTGCGAGGTGGTTGGTTAGTAGTGGCGGGACAAGTGGCAGGCAGTGTGGGCTACTGATTCGGTCGGCATCGCGGTGCCGTCCCAGCCCACGAACATGTTGCCCATCACACCGCCTCAAGGAACTCCCAACCTCATCACCACAGCCACTTCAATCAACATTTGCAGGAAAGCCATAAAACAAAATAATTAGGGCAAAGTTGCACGAATTCCTTCAGTCTGCATCAATTATATTTGAAACACTGACAGGAACAGAAAAACACCCGTCACTTCAGCCAGAATTGAGCGACGTTCTATTAAAAATCCGCTAACAGAACGCCACAGGCGACTGATTAGCAAGGTTCCAGGATTGTCAGAAAGGCCACAATTTCCGAGCTACTGCCAGGCTCAGGCCCATCGAAACATTGAGTAATTTTCTCTCATTGAGTTGGCCCAACAGAAAAGACGAGGGTCGGACCCCCACAGTGGGAACAACGTTGACCTCTAAAACATCGTTTTATCTGTTCGCAACTGATCGGGAATCAAGCACAAATGGGCACTGGGCAGATGGACATGGGCAGGCCCAGATTGACGTATTCATTCAGAAATGCCCTGTGTTGCTCAATGGAGGACGGTTTCCGACGATTTTGATAGGCCTCGGAAACTGGACAAATTCGATTGTCCCATGAGTTCCTTTGTCCCACGCAGTGCAATGTCCATACTCGACACAAAATTTCTATCTTTCTGTGATCATTCACTTTCTCAAATCAACGAAACATGTCAATGGAGGGGTCGAATAACGGAACCTCGCAAAATCGGGGAGAAACATCAATTTCATGCAGGGTTGTTCGTATTTTTCGTTGGGTTGTTGATTTTCGATCTAAATTTGGATCACCTCTCCTTAACCAGATGAACAAACACGAACCAACGAGACGCTCTCGGACACGTGTGCGCAGGACAAATCGAGTGCACAAGCGAGACACTCGAACATTGAAAACGGAAACGCCGCCATAAAAACAAGCCAGGAATTTCGCCGTCAGGTCACAATCAGAAGGAAAGACCAATAAAGGTTGCGACTTGGATGGATTCCATCCATATTTCGCATCTTTATTATCAAGATCGAAGGGTAAAATTTTGCGAAAACTCTTGGACAAAATAAAACTGATTCTGCTCGCGATTTCTCATAAAATGTGCGTTGGAATCTGCCAACAATTTTTTCATCACAGAACAACGCCGTGTCATCCGGGCTTGGAGAACAAGATGTTCCAAAGGAGCCGTAATTCTGCTACATTTCCATATGCACAATGGGCGGCAAAACAGTTCTCAAACACACATGTCGAAGTACGCGTGTTTCGTGTCTGCGTGCACTTATGTCAGTTCAAGTATTCCTGTAACCATGCTTTGATTGTTTTGTGTGGCACTCTAAGGCCGCAAAACTGTTTGTGGTCTGGATCGTGCATAATGACCAAAAAGGACGGGAAATGAAAAGAACCTGGGAATGCAAAGGAGAAAAAATTCTGTTTTTCTGGGCCACCTGTCTTTTTTTTTTTTTTTGAATGGCGAGCCATGGTGATGCACCGATGTAATTTTTCACTGCGGCCCTTCCAAGACTCGCAACTGCATGTTCAGAGCGTTTGCTTTTTGCCGACAGTGGTGCCCTTCGCTCACTCTTATCAGTTTTTCCAAGGATGACTTGATGATCTTGTCTCTTGTGTCGCCGGTTCCAGAATCGGAGCCAAAAAGTTCCTCGGATTGGAAACGGGAGCAAAAATATCATGCCAAAACATAAAACGTTTATCTATCCGAAAGCAAATACGAGTGCGAGATTGGATTTTGAAGTTGGAAGGCGGGTTGGTAAGGAGAAGGGGTCGAAGAAAGTACAAAATTTCTTCGCAGCCTGATAAAAAAGCGGCTCCCGAGTGAAGACATTGGACGTTTCCTTTCTCTTGGGGTGTACGAAACCGCACTCATTCATGCACCTCACACACCACTCCGGAAGTTTATTAGGGAAGTTCCGATCGCAGCCATAGTCCCTTCAAATGGCTCCATGGCTTCCAGAAAAGAGCATGGGCAGAACGTAAAAACTTGTCTGAAGCTGCTGGGTAAGATGGGGTCAAATGTTTCTCATTTCGCGGGATTTAATGTTCGTCCAGGAGTTTTTGAAACGCAGAAAGTAGGTCCAAGATGAAACGCAATAGATCTCGTCACGACATGCCTTCCAAGGGGCACCCTGGATTCAGGAGAGATGCTTTCCCAAAACGAGAAACGTGGGTCTTTCCAGGCACACCATGGAGGTGAGAACATAACCCACACGAGAGCTTTTGGACATCATGCATGGACAATCATCTGAAAGGTTATATCAGTGATTCCTGAATACCTTTTTGTTCATTTTATCCAATTTATGCAGCCGAGGAAGACGTGTGTGCAATGAAATGCTCCCGAAACCCGGAGCAGAATGGATGGGGTCCATTTCTTGCAGATGAAAATGATCCAACGTGGATCATTTTCATGTGTGCATTGGACGATGTGGAGCAGCACACATCGACCGCACTGCATTGTGGAAGAAAGCCTGCAGAAGACAGCAGCAGGGGAAGAAATGTATGTCATCATCACAGAACGGGCACAGCATTGCATCGTGCACTACCGTTGTGCCAAATGCAAACATTGCTTCAGAATGAATTATCCTCTTCCGATCTATCGCATTATAAGTTCAATTAGAGACAATTATAAACGAACGACCGCCACCAGCAAACGCTTCTGTGATTCAATTATTGGGCGGCTGCCGCGTTGAGCTATATACCTATAGCAGAATTCTCAAAATAAATACCAAATATGTACGGTAGCGATATACCGAGGAGTGCATCTCATGCCGAGTATGAGTATTGTGGGTGGCATAGGCCCATGGGATGCAATTGATGAGCTTTAGATTCAGTCAACTGGATATGATTCAGTAAAGGCGCGTGTCGGCAGGCAACTCTTGATTGAAAATGTCAGCGACAGATTGAACTCACACTGAAGGGACTGGGGAAAGCACGGCAGATCAAAAGCAATTGCAAAAGTATGAGTGCCCTTACGCATTGCGTGGAATGGAGGCAATTATCTGCCCGATGAGACTGAAGATTGAAGGAGACGACTAAAATTATTAACGACTCGCTTCTATGCAAACCACTAAATTTTAAAACATACAAAAAATTCAGCGCAAAAGATAAATAAACACCCGATAACAAAGATGGGCTGGTACCATGGTTGCGAAGAAGACCTGAAAAAGATGTTCACAAACTAAACGATGCTTCCGAGGTCGCAGCTGTTCTAGAACACAAATAAGTTGGGTCGAGGCGGTGCCTCCGAGAACGCCGCCTGTGTTCTCGGAGGCACCGGTCGAGGTTCGTCAAGGATTGGGTCGCGTCCCAGGTCTCTGAAAACGTAAGACGAAAAAACGGAAATAGAATTTGCAAAAACGCGCTTCCAATTGCGAATACCAATTCAGAATTCGAAATTTCCGGCCTGCATTTTGCGGTGAGCAGCATAATTACTTGCTCCAAATAATTCAATCAGCGGCTGCAGGATAAGATTCAAGAAATCCATCGTGATGGGTCCACAGTCCACGCACCCAAAAGGCCAAAACCTTTTGCAAACTTAAGTTTCAGCCATCACACACAAACTGCTGCATTCTGAGCAGCACATAAATTTTCGCTCGTCGCGGACACGACAATGTGCGATTGCGATTCACCTCTCTCCGTCTCACAGAAAGCCAAATTCCATTTTGGACGAAAAACTGAACAGGTTTGAGGTTCGCAAAATGGTTTGTCGCGAAATCCTGCCAGCAAATGCAATGCATCCCAGAACTCGGAACCCATTCCTTTCCAACCAAATTGGAATGGAGCGAATTTTGCTTGTTTTAGGACATCCGCGATTCACAAAATATCTCCGCGAACAGGACATTTCGTGCACAAACAGGCATCTGTTCGTCTGTGTCTGTCAAAAAGACTTCGACATTGTTTCAAGAATGGAGGGTTTCTTTCTGGTCTCACATTCCCAAAATCGTTACCTGACTGAAAAGTGACTGCCACAATGAAGTACATCAATGGCGCCCGATGCCCAATGATGAACTTCATTGGGCAAGCTGCCATTGGGAATGTGAGAAAAAACTGCTTTCGGGCAAAGATGGATTTTGGCATCATCCCACGAAACGATAAGCGAAAATGGAGCACAATCAACTGTCAGATGTCTGAGCAAATAAAGCACTCAGCATAGAAGAAAAATGAGGCATTTTAGTGAGAATCCATTTATTTGCATACAGTGTACCCTGCCGCCGCCTGATGTAGATATGGATATGACAATGAACAACAAAGATAAAAGACAAAACAGTGAAAAGGAAATCATTAAAAAATCCATTTGCAACACCACGCTAAAAGAGAGATATCTCAATGCACGCCATCATCGCAATGCCAATTAACAATTAGAATAGTTTCGTCGAAGCAGGAATATGGGGAATCGGGCTGGGCTTCGAAACAAACTCCCGCCCACCATGCAATATACATGGCGGACCTGAATGACGCAGTGACACGAGGTGCCACGGTGTGGCCCATCCAAGGGGGTCAGAGCATGCTTCATGGCCCGACTCTGTGCAAGCACTCTGATGTCCAAATAAAGTAGAACTTAATGAAATTAATGTACGTGCGCAATGTGAATGTCATTTACAGACAGACACGCACGCACAACTAAATACATGTCTGATGTCATGCATGCGCCCAGCTCAAAACGAACAGAACGATAAGTTACAAATGGAATAGACGTGTTGCTACTTAATCGTTCCAGAATAGACCCGTCAGAGAGATACTTACTGGAGAGCCGCTTTGGTTGGATGGCACATAGCTGGTTTTTACACTCATTGCCATTACGAATGAAACATTCGCAGGGAGCCGAACGGTGTGCCATCAAACTTGCCCGTTGGCTTTGGTGTCCCAGCAAATTTGCTTTCAGTTTTGAAAAAGGCGCGTTAATTGAAACGTCTGCTGTTTTCAGGACACCTGATAGAGACTTCGAGCCAGCTCACAATGCTCGGACTCGAATCTGTCACGATAGGTCTACTCTCGGATGGAATTTTAATGCAGCAAAGAGGCACCAGTGAATGAACGAATGGCCATGGTTACAACAATCCCGGCTCGCAATTACCAATCGGCCAACGCTACAATTAAGAAAAACACAATTAATGCATAAAGCGAGATCATCAACACGTGAGCATTAGCACTCCATTACAGCATAAAATCCTCATCGCAACGAAGCCATTTACACCATAGCGGGGATTTACTCTTCGAGACATCTAATCGGCAAAGTGCTGTGCTTTCGACAAGGGCTGATGGCTGTGCTTGGTCCCATGGCGAGAAGGAACTCCGGATGGGCCATCAAAGCCCGGTGATATCCTGCGGATGGTCCGGTGCTTTCGAAAATGAAAAATCGTTCAATGGATCCGGCCATTAAAACCTGGCGTTTACATTTATAATTCCGCCCAATGGGCTATTATGCGATCCAAACTGGGTGGACGTCAAGTTCTATCCTTCGCCGAAAGCGCATGCACAACACGAGAGTCCAAGCGCTTCTGTGGCAAAAAGGTTGTCAAAACGTTGGATTTTCCTGCGGCAGTTCAGTTCTCAACACACGAAAGGTGAATATGCAGTTCAGAAAAGGTTAGGTTCTTCAGAACAGCTGTGTTTTATTGTTCTCCTCAGACGGCTGTGCGAACTGTGCGGTCGAATTCAAAAACCGATATGTAGTATGAACACGAGTGAGTACCTTATTTCACTCAAAAAAATCCGGAAACGATCTTTGTCACAGAAGTGTCGGCAGTCGAAATAGGTACATTTGCTCGGACAGGGAGACAACAAATTTCTGCAGTCAAAATTAGAATTTCTGCGGGTTGGTCTCGAGTAGGTTTTAACAAAATGCACCTCTTTGCCAAAATCAGCCAAATTACAGCCTGGGTTTCAGCAGGTCGGTGTATCGGCGTTGAATCAGTCGTTGAATTTTAGCGTTTCAAAAAGGGCCCAAAATTCAGCAGCATCGTGTGCCAACAGGAACTAAGCCATCAGAAGCAGGAGAATAAAGTGCCAGTATATCTCTCATCTTTATTCTAATGCGCATAATGCACTGCATATAGCAAGCACTCTCTCGCCTCCCACTGAATCCACCAAAGCAAAAGCAGCTCGCTCGGCAGAATCACTTTTGTCTGGCCGGACTTAGTGCACAAAAGCGAAATCTTAAGTGCAAATGCATTAAAATAGGGGCCAAGCAATAAGCCTACTATACAACACGGCAAAGTTGAAGTAATCCCACTCGTAATCCCAGCTAATACAAGAAGCTGGGATATAAAATATGCTTGGAACCAGCTGCAAGAAAGCAGTCCAACTCTTGAAGAGGTCTTGTGATGGAACGTTGCAAAAAAACGTCTGATGCACAGGAGTGCCTTCAGACGCCATGTGGGACTTCTTTCTCATTCGAAACTGTTGTATATACAACTATTGAGGTCGTTCTCTCAATTCTGAGATGATCGGTCAGCAAATGGATGCCGCGACAAGGAAGATGGATACTTAGAGGTCAAGGATACACAACACAAAATCGAAAAAACCAACAGAAGAAAGTCCAGTGCAGCCTTAAGATGTCCGTCAAATTAAAAGGAATAAATTTCGACACCTCGTCAAAATAAGTAGGCCTATATGCCTCGCGTAAATATCCATCAGCGCGCGATGACGATTTTTCCAACAACAGCGGACAAGAACTTGAGTTCAATCACGCTCGGGTACAGCCACAGGGCATGAGCTCCAAGGAAATCCAATGCTGCGTCTAGTTTTGTTCAGACCAAATTTTAAAACAATGGACCAGGGACATGCCATTTTTGCACTGTTTCAAAAAGAAGGTTTGTCTCAAGGCAAGGGAATCATTTCTGGGCCAATGTTCTCGGGAAAACGAGCTAAATTTATGCGCGCAAATTCAGCAATGTCAGCCAGAGTAGTGAGAGATAACATATCAGATCCCTGACAACTCCCTGTCCAAGAAGCTTTTTTTTTTCCTGTTGCAGGTACTCTATTGTGAAAGTACGACCGAAATCCCAAGAAAACACAAAAGTCAGTGGCACAGGACACCCGGAGGGAAGGAGGAAGAGGATTTTCTAAATTTTTCCCTATCGGATGCCCATGAAATGTGCTCTATAGGCCTACTCTGCTGCCCTTCACAAATATTGGTTTTGGTGAGCGTTACCCAGCTCTCTCCTGGGCCGTAAATGAAGTCATTGCGAAGAGTATTGCGACAAAGACGTGGGCCATATGCACGATGAGCCCACCTGAAACATTCGTAAAGAACAAGAAATGTGCTGTAGTCATTGCATTTGATAGGCCAGCAGCGCAGCAACGTACGTTCCGAGACGATGATTAAGCAGTTATAAATTGGGATCTGGTTAGAAAATATAAAACGGTTATCATCAAAAGACGAATGGTGACAGGAATAATGAACTCTGAAAACGACCATTGCATTCCCATTCCCTTGCAGGAAGACCCGCATGCCGCCAGCACCTGCGCTTTTGAGCACAAACGTGATTCTAAACTTGGCCGCATCCCACATAAATGAGTTTTGTACATATGGGAATTGCACAGGGCTCATAACTTCAAGTGGGTTAGGGGCTATCTATGTCCAGCAAGGCTTAAACTTGAGTGTTTCTTGGGCGTGGATTCAAACAAAGGGGAGCAATTTGCGACAATTCTGGGGCTGGACACTCCAGCAGTTGGTGATACAGGAAGGCATTAGAGCGAGGGACCGCTCAAGCAAAAAAAATAATTTGCAGCCGATCTGGCAAGCTGAATCTCAGGTCAGATTCTCTATTTCAGGTGATAGGTTTGAGCATCAAACTCCATGTGACAATATGTGACGAATCGCCAACGGCCAAGATTGTCAAGCTTCAAAAAACATTGTTGATTGTCTTCCTTTTTTTGACAAGTTCGTAGAAAATGGAGCTGAAAACCCACACAGCATCTGTCACAGAAGTGCAATAAATCCTTGCAACCGATTGGTGTAAGTTGGACATGGCGGGATGGGATGCAAGGCAAAAATGAAAGCAGCCAAAATGACCAGTCAAAAAACCCTCAGACTTACGAGAAGGTAGGAAGGGAGGAAGAAGGTACAAAGAAAGGTATGGGAAGGTTCTGGTCCACAGCAACGCACAAGGACATTGGCCAACCTTTCCATCATTGTGCCATCTTCGCATTGGAAAAACGTCCAGAGCAAACGAGAACGTGCAAATGTAAAGAATGGAGGTAAAAGTCAAAGAAAGCCATGTGTGTGAGTTCGGTTTCGAGCGCAGTTTTCTTAATTTGGCGGCAGTTTTTCAATTTTCAAAGCAATGAGTGAAGTCAGAAAGAGAACCACCACAAAAGCTCTACCCATGTATATTTCTCGTATGGAGCAAACGAACTACACACAAGGCACTAACTATGACTAGAGAAAGAAGCATTGCGTTTCGCTTGGAAATTTCGGCCAAAAAAAATCGACCAACTCGTTAGCCTAACGAACTGATGAACCTTTATGGGATGCAGCGCGAATCGCCGCGCTCCCCCGCCTGTACCCCAAGCCAAAATGTGGAAAGCTTCACCCTCACACACGCACGCACAGTGCCGCCACACCCAAGAAGCAGCCCAGGGAGAAAAAGAGAAAGAAAAAAGACAGAAATAATAAACCTATTCGATAATCTAGAAGCATGTTTAAACTGGGTCGGCATGCGAGGCCTGGCCTATAGGCCGATTTGTTTGAGTTAGTTCACGAATTTATCCGCAATTCACTGCGGGAAAAGTTTAAACGAACGCTAACGACCAGGATGAAACGTGTGTGCAAATAGTCGGGTCTCACTGACGACGAAAAGACCAACCGCGAGGGCTTCATCAAGACGGTCCCGTTTTCACATATTTATTTTTCTGCACGCAGCCAGGTGGAATTTTCCGACTAAATTCCGGCTCCAAGTTATAGTTTTGCGCACAGTTGAGAAGAAAACGAATACAGTCGTTGAACAACTGGAAGAAAGTCTTCAATTGCATACAAAAGATGTTTTTTTTTTTCGAAAAATCCCCAAACCGAATGGAGAAAATCCGGATGCGTAAGCTTTCCGCAAAATCAAATATCTGCACAGTTCCCGTCTTGTGTACAGATGGGTGCACAGGAAATGTAACCAACAATGATGACAAAAGTTAACTATCCAGACCAACAAAAAAAATCGCCAAGCAGCTAAACAACTGAAAAAATTCAAATTCTGTGTTCCTTCTTTGAATTAAAATGTGCACTTTTTGAAAAGCACAAATTTTTGAAAGGATATGATCGCAGGCACCTTGATGAAACAGACAACGGCTCTGGATCCGAAATTTTGGGAAATAGCCAGCAAGAAAAACTGTGAAAAGTTTCGAAAAGTACAAAGAAGTCTCTGACCATGAATGTGAGAAAACCCAAGACGGCAAGACAAGACAAAAATTGGCATCTATCTGGTCAAAAATTCGACGAAACGAACGAAACACAGCGTCTTTCTGAGATGCTGTTATCACAAAATGAGAGATACTGGAAATAGCAACGAAAAAAGGTAGCCCTGGCACTAAAATCATACGTGTGAAAAACTGATTAGATTTTCTTTCATATCCTGATAAGTTCGGCATGGTACTTTTGGCATCCAATAATGAGTCAACATGGGCCATTTGCATCATCTAGCCAAAAGCAAAGTATCAGTAAGACTACGCTACAGATATAGTTGCTCGAGTCCTGCAAGCACCGATAATCCAACTATGGCTTGAGCTATACGATTATAGGCCCGTCGGCGTCGCCCATGGGCCATGCCTGTTTTCATGGACAGGAAATTCAGGGCCATTGAAGGTCTGGTCTGGAGAAAACACTTTCCCAGAAAGCAACCGAACTTTCAAAATCAACTTATATTTTATCGATCTCCTTCCGCTGTAAATTTGGGCGGGGTGCCATTGTTTCACGGCTCGAAACAGTGGCAGAATGAGGTGGGCATTCAAAATCTCACGGGTTTCGTAAATAAGATGGGGTGTCATGATTTCACGGCTCTAAACCGTGGCAGAATGAGATGGGGACACAAAATATCACGATGCTAGACCGTGGTAAACTGAGGTCGGGATTCAAAATCCCACAGGTAAACTGAGGTCGGGATTCAAAATCTCACAACCCTCATCCGTGGTAAAATGGGGTTGGGGGATACTCTACCGTGACAAAATGATATAGGCATCGTTACTTCACGGCTCCATACAGTCACAGAATGATGTAGGGATTCAAAATCTCACGGTTGGATCAAAATATCATGGCTCGAAACCGTGGTTAAATGCAGGGGTATTCACTCTGCCACGGTTTCAAAATTCATGCAACACCAAAGCACACCAGAGCACGTGTATACATGTTTTCTTCTACTAGTTTTGAACAATCCACTCACAAAAAATGTGTTGAAAGGATACCGTGTCCAGCCCCACACGCCCCCTAAAAGGTCTGATTTGAGGTCTTTGCGGGATCCATGTCAGGGAATCTGAGCATACTCCGCCTTTTTCTCAGGTGGGCCAAAAAATAACAATGTTTGTTGATTCTTTTTCCACACACCCTGCACATGCAGAGCCGTCCCTCAAGTCTCAACACAAAATCAGCGGGTGGAAGACCCTTTGGAGCACTGGTATTTGCACTCTGACCATGCACATATGAAGTGAACCCAGCCTCCTCCAAAATTGGGCCCTACTAATGACCAAATTAATAAAATACAATTAAATTTGTAAATTTCCATTCCCGATAAGGCGCTGGGTAATGGTCGCACGCAAGAAGTTCCGGTATAATGGAAAATGTATGGTGGCAGCAAAGAAACTAAAACAACAGCATACGGAAGGGCAAGGAATGTTTCCATGCACAGGTATATGGCCGCAATGAAAACTTCTGGGAATTAATTTCACTTATCAAGGTTCATAGATCAAAGCTTACTTACTAGGAGCGAGCCAAATGGAGAACTTAACAACAAATGGAGAACTTAACAACAGACCCATAAGCTATAGACGCCATTTGGGGGCCCTTTTCTCCTGCAGACACGCGCGTTTAGGGGAACAGCTGGACTGTCTTGCCCCCCAACCTGAGACTTGGAACAAAACGCCAATTTTCGATTTAGCCAAACCGAAAGTCTACACTCTGAAATGCCAATTATTTCCATATTTCCCGCAGACAAGAGCAGGGTGTCCAGCATTTTCGGAAAAATAAATTCCCTGACTTTACCCTGACCTTTCCAGAAATGTTTAATAAATTCCCTGACCATCAAAACTCCAGTTTTCGAACGGTATAACCCTTTTTTGAAGAAGGGAGGTCGGCAATAGTGCTCAAGCGGGCATCCAAGAGGCTGAGCTCCTGGTTTGTCTGGAGGACTGATTCCCCCAGAAGCTCATTGGTTTTTATGGATCCAGTTCATCAAAGCTAACGGGGTCCAGCCATCTGCGAAGAGGGGTCGGTTGTGTTCGGGTCTAAGGCAGCCTGCCTCAGACCCGAATACAGCCGACCCTTACCCGGTTCCAAGGGGCAGAGGCCTTGGCAGGGGATCTGGTGGAGAAATCCCCCAGAAGCTGAAGACATTTCGAAGCAAAAAAGGTGATATTTCCTGGGAATATGAACAGTCGCTCCCTGTATCCACTCCTGACAACTTGCATTTCATTGATGAGTGGCCACAAATTTATGGAGTCTGAGTCATAGTCCCAGAAGAGATCAGTAAAGTGGAGACCCAGGTGAAGGGGTCTGGGGGACAGAGTCCCCCGGAAGCTGAAATTTTTTGAATTTTTCTGTCAATTTTTGGCAAGAAATTGATGTTTCTTGGAAGAGATTCTGAAGATTCGAGATTCTTTTTGTTTTCATGAAAATTCCCTGACTTTTCTCAATTTTTTGGAAATTCCCTGACTTTTCCAGAACAAGAAAATTCCCTGACTTTTCCAGGATTTCCAGGTTTTCCAGATTGCTGGACACCCTGAAGAGGACCCCAAGTTTGAAAATGTAGATGCAGCATCATTCTTTAAGGAAGAGCTCATGGGAAACCTTGCTTCAGAAAGCAACGCCTGTCCAAACGATCAAAAAGGTTGCAGTTTTTATTTTATGCCCCGACAGTCTTCTCAGAACCCCCGAGTACAAGGAATCCGCCAAGAACAAAATTACGTCGAAGTATTGAAACAAAGTTGGATACAGTTGCAATAAGAGTGTAGGCGATTGCATGGCAAGAGTAGATTGGTTTGATGTTTTAATCAGATAGAGGTGGCCTTTCCCGCAAACTAGAAGGAAAATTGCTTTAGCGTGCCAAGTACGGAGGCGATTGCACACATAGCCTGGGCCAGAACATGCCGATATGTATTATGTAGGTACCTCTAACCTATTATGGAGTCCATTGGCAAAGTGATCGGTATAACGAGAGCAAAATTTCTTTTCCAATCTAAATTATACTGCAGGGTATCAGGAAAGGACAACAGACTCACAAATTGACAAATGATCACCGGAAAGAAGCACCAGATGGCAGCCAAGCAGTCAACCAAACGAAATGACACGTCTTTATATGGAGCTCACAAGTCCAGTTCAAAAATTTCGGCCAGGTCCAATTGCAAAACTTCCGAGGAGCCACTACTCAAATTCACTATAGACAATCACACAAGCCATCACACGTCGCCAGATAACAATGAATAGGTCTCACAGCAAGACTTCGTGGAAAAACATGGAAATTCCATGTTCCCGCCGTCGAGGCCGATTTTGAAAATTCAACCAGATGGATTTCCAGCAAAAGGGAACATCACTGGCCATTGTGAAAATTCTGACCATGGACTGCAAGTTTTTCCTGCAGATCACAATTCGAAAGCGCCAACCTCTCGGTCGTCTGTGAAAATTTAGAAGGATTTTCAGCTCAAATGTGAAAATACAACCTGAAATTTGCACATCATGCACATGAGGAAATCTTTCATCGGTGCAGTTTTGATTCCACCATACCAAACCAAAGAATGGCCGCCAGACGCCACACTCCGGAAAACCTTCTGCCGTGTTAAATTTAAAGCATAATAACGCAGCAGTGTTTCTCTTCCATCAAATTCCACCTGCATGGCTGAAGTGGTTGAACAAAACCGAAGAAGCATTTCAAAAAGGGGAGGAGAGACAAGAGCAATTTGTACAAATAACGATTTGATTTTATATTTGAGCCAACCACACGTTTCTGTCTGGGTGATTTCCACAGTTTAACAATTTTGCACAATCGGCGAAAAGACTTGAGACGTAGGTACAGTTCCCAGGAGAAAAATGTATCGACACAATAATTTCAAGCATCTGCACGTCTTCCCTCGTCGCGATCTCAATTGGAATCAAATTTTCAATGCCATTCAGTTTGGTTTTTCTGACACTTGGAAGGCCTCAACCAATCATGCCGAAGGAAGAGGGAATACTTGAAAAGTCTTCTGTGAGCCTTTGTGGGAAAAGAGCAAAACACAGTTTGGCATAAAAGGGTATTTTAAAATGGAACACATGTGAAATGAGCATGTTGGAACAGAAAAACAGATTTTCAGATGCCATATGTCAAGTTAAGGACACAGGCTGAAGTGGCAAAAAAGCTTTTTATCTCGGTATTTTCAACTCAACAAAAAAGGTAGTAGGCAGGGCCAAAAGAGTAAGAGAGATCACACTTTGCAAAGTTTCCAAACGAACAGTCTGCGGGACAAATGTTCTTTTGATCGTGAATACCTTTGGATAGAGCAGGATAGAATTTGCTGGAAAAAGAAGACTCGACGAAGATCTCACTACAGCGCAAAATAAGACGCACTTCACAAGATACTAACACCTGTTGAGCTGACAAATGCTTAAAATTTTCTCCAAGTAACTGTTGGCAACCATTTTTGTGCAAGGTACGGTTCTATAATTATACTTAAACCGGATGTTGGCAATATGATTACGCTGCCAAGCATGGCAAAATGGTTCAGCCGACAGCTATGAGACATGCCAAGCCAAGCTTGAAGAGCAGCGCACAGAATAACAATGGAAGAGGGTCTGTAATTACGTACGTCGAAAGGAGAGGAAAATTATTATTATCTAAAGTGGATACAAAATGGAAGTCAGCCGAGCAAAACGTTTTGTTTCTCCGGCAGAGAGGTGAAAATCGGGGGCCCCGTTTTCATTTTTGGACATCTTTCTGAAAACGCCTCATCCCAGATTGATTGCTGGCTGACGTGCGGTGATTTGCTATGGGAAATGAGATATGAACAAAAGACGGTATTGGTACCGAGTGCACACCAGAAGCGCCGGGAGAAGTTCGTGAACTCAGGAAGAGGAAACACCACTCAATGTCGACAAAGAGCAGAGGACAATTATTAGGATTCGAATTGCACCATCCCTTCGCAATAACGGAATAAGGTGGCTCCGGTGGCAGCGGACTGAAGCTTGGTGGCAAGGCTTCGCGAGGAATTGGTAAAAGGGGGTCCCCGAAGGCCCTCTTTTCAATTCCTTCGCTTTATTTGCAACCTCAGCTTCTTTCCGGGGCTGCAAGGAGGGGGTTTTTTATCTGGTACGAAAGGGCCGGGTTTTCCCCCTACCTCCAGGCCGACGCTATATGCGGTCGACCAACCCTGGTTCCCAGCTTCGGCTGGTACAAATCAAAAAAAATAAATAACGGAATAAAGATATATTCGTGAAACAGTCATTCAGCTGTGAAGGGTTGACAGTCAAGGCGCAATGAGTCAGCCAGGCGTGTTTGCTTGTGTGGAAATACTGTGCCCTCATGTTAACCAAACAGAAGGTGTCTCGGGGGATGACACACCTCCGCGCAGAAGAGGTATTGTCAAAAATCGGTGTGCCACACTTTGACAGCGCGTGGCATGCGCGCGGGATTCGCAGATGACGATTTTGATTTTGCTGGCAGAAATTGCGAATTTCCTTTTTGAATTCAAAACAATTTGCAGCTGCATTGCATATGCCACTTTGGAAGAGTTGTTTTTGCAGGTGAATTGTGATGTCCTCAAAATTTCAAACGGCATTTGGCATTTCTTATGGAACTTTCACAGAAATTTGGATCTTTCATCTCACATGGAAGCATTGAAATTTCACGCACGAACAAAATGCCAAAATCTGATACCACCGAATAGTAAAATGTGCCTTCGTCGTCACGCTTATTCCATATCGATCTACCCTGGTATATCTGCAGCAGAACAAAAATCATGGCAGAGCCCTTGCTTATTGATGTCAGCAGCTTCCTGTGAGCAAATAACTTGGCATGCGTGGAGTTCTCAGCAGCGAAAAATCGAAAATACAACAGATTTTGTTTGCACAAGGGCAACGAAAATGCACAATGAGCATGACAACGAACGACATAGCAACAAAGCAAGTTGGTCTCACGTTGAGAAAAGCCAACCAAAATTCCTTTGCCCAAAAGGCAAAGTCAAAAGCAGGCAGGGCAGGGAACAAAAACTCCCAGAAGCAGTTCCCACTTCAGGTGAGACCACCTGACGAAGACAAACACTATCGACTCCCGAATTATGGCGCGCGGAAGAAGAGAAAAGCAAACAGAACACATTTTTGTGAGGTGAGACCACCCATTCCCAGGTGAAGAGGGCCAACTGCAATGCGAAGATGCCTTGACACCCAGAAGTGCACTCGACATTCCAACCACATCGGAAAAGGAACCCAATCAAGGACCGTACCATGAGCAACATTCACATATTCCTACCTCAGCGAGAAAACGTGGAGGAACAAGAGTATTAAGACGTCACTATTGTAATTAGCTGCAATCTCAAGACAAAAATGCAATCTAAATTCTTGCACAAATAATCATGCCAAGGATGAAGGATGGTTATAAACATGGTTGCAGAGATGCATGACGATTAAGTCCGAACGAAAACACTTCCAAGACAGAATAGGTTCAACAAACAAATCAAGGCAATCGTTCTTCTTTAATTACTCTGCAGATGGGCTATTTGTCCAGAAATGGGTGCAATCAAGAATCGTAATAAGGGCCATTCCAACCAGATATTTCTTTGCTCGATCGTTCGCTCGGCGATTGGTTCCACTCCTCTTTATGCAAACTAGATCCTATCATTAGAGGCCATTAAAAATAAGCTGCTCCTGCTTCAATGCGGCATTAAGAAATTCAACATTTTTCAAACAGATTGTTATTCTGCCACAAACTGACCAAACTCCTGCTCAGTTCACTGGAGGTTTCTGTGGCGCTCCCATAGCAAACAACAACTGTTCGGTGAGAGAAGAGATCCATCTCATGTTGGGGTTGGGTTTTTTGCATTCCAAAAGGTGACAGCTGCAAAAAGAAGACCTGCGGCCGTATTCCCCATTGCAATACCCTCAGGTTAAATTCAACAACAAATTCAACAGGGAGATTTGTGCTGCGAAAATTTCATTTCCATGCACAACGCTTATTCCTTTGCAACTGTTGCATTGAAAGATGCATCCGTTTGTTCAACTGGTCCTTTCGAGTTGAACCTGACGGTGAGTTGCAATGGGGAACGGCCGCTGGCATCTTTCATTCTGACAGGATGGTGTGTTCTGCAAGGCCTGTCATGGACCACCACCACCACATTTGGTGAGAGCCATGCACAACAGCTGGACGCCATTTCGACGGAAACTTATTGTCAAGTCAACCATCATAGCGAGCACCAGGAACGCAGAACTAACTTGAAATTCAACCATCAACCAAAGGGGATTCCAGAAGAGGTTAAAATGACTTGTACGTGGCATCTTTGACAACCAATCAGCAAAATTCATCAGGGCTAAATATAGGTATAAGCCCTGCCAATTCATGACCAACTGCAACCAAAAAGCCAAAACAATAGTTCAAAGCACAGAATTATTGCATACCTGCATGCAAGCTTTCGTTCAGAGTCCAAAATTCTTCGCACTCCTCAGACGACGTATTGCGATTGCTCTCAAGACGGAATTTTTGAACTGAACTTGAGACGTTTTGTGAATTCGTCCGCGCACTGGCTTCACTTATCCCAGCATGCAGGCAGCCAAAACCTTTACAACGATCCTTTTCCTCTTTATTTTGAAGCATCCAGAGATGCGGACTTTCTTCCCTGTTCATTTTGGCCCTCGCCAAGGCCAAAATCATCACAAAAGCCAAACAACAGGCGTAGCAACTAAGCACCCGTTGGAACTCCCAAGCAAAAGCTGAAGGAGTGAGACATGGCCAGAGCCGTGCATTACTGCACAACACTAACATCACCACAGCCACTTTTGCATCCTGCAACTACGCTCATAAATTGGACGACGTCGTTAATGAGGTGTCTAAAATTGGCAGACATTCCACAACTCAAATAAACGATGCCAAAGGTCTTTCTTTCTTTTTTGGAGCAGTAGGCAGTGGCAGACTCGGAAATTTATTCGCTAATTGGCACTCTAATTATACTAATTGGTAATTATTATGAAAAGCGAAATTGTTGCGGAGCTGCTTGCCGTATAATAGGGCTTTGCTCCTCAAGGTTCTTCGATGGGATCTTTCATGGTGGGCGAAAAAGGGCATTCTCGTTTCCTGTTCGTTCAGTTTTCGGCTTCGGAAAAACACATTCTGCAAACGAATGGAACAAAAAAACATTCTCTCCTTTGCGTCGGAGGGATCTGGTCTGGGTAAAGTTGCGGGTAAAAGCGCTGCCATGTATTTCTTCATCTGATTTTGCATTTTAACCGCAGCGGGTAAAATCAGGACCACATCTCTCCACCATTGGTGATGTGATGATTGATGGCGCCTCGTTCGCGAAATTTGGTTTTCCCAAACCAAAAAAATTGGTAGCTGAACGAATCAGAAACCACACCGATTTGCGCGAGAATATCCTCTTTTTTAGTCCACCCTTATTTTTGACGTCGCATTTGCATTTGAATATGCATTCAGCGCCAATAATTTGATGAACAACAAAATAAGGGGCAAAATCCGGCCAGACGAAGATCCAAATGTGAAATTCGCATTTCTATAAGTTCACGTGCAAGGAACCACTAACCAGTGCCCGAAGTTCCCACATGAACCTTTTTCTGAGTACTCTTTTCTGCCGACCTTGAGCGCGAAATGTTGGCCAAGAAGAATTTCTGGGACATCGCTCTTCAAACTTTTCACCGATAAGAGTAAGAGACAACCCGAGCTGCAAGTCTCCCTCAGTTCCGCACCCGTCATCGTTGAGCTTGTGCAGAGAGATCCACAGAGAATTTCCAGAACAAAATTCAATGCACAAAAAACGTTCATTATTTCCAACACATAATTCAATGCACAAAAATCATTCACATTTCCAACTCAAACTTCAATGCATAAAAACCATGCAGGTAAATTGTTATTCGGAACTTTGATAGACCCTAAAATTTATGGTACACGCAACACCAGCTGGCCAAAACACAGATTGGGCCTTGCGACTTCCCCTTTTTGATGGAAACAGGGGGAGGCTCCTCACAGAGTCGCCCAAGAGACAAATCCTGTTCCACCCAGAAAAAACCAGGCGGTGTAAAAAACCTCTCCTTCTATAAGCTACTCGGTGCGTTTGGAAAAAATCCGGAATTGCTCTCTCACAGGCGCACCACACGACATATTGCAATGAACTTGGTCCATCATGCAGCTCCACCCTTTGGGCCTTTGCATATGAAATTGCATTAATTTGCGGCCTGGTGTTTCTTTCCTATTCGCATTTGAATTCAGTCTCTTATGACACTGCGGCCATTAAATATGAATTTCCCGGACGAGAAACGAAGAGTGGGGGTGAAATGTTTCACTGCTCAAAGATGATGCCGTCTGACATTCATCAACAAGAGGCTGTTTCAAGATTGTGCAGACACTTCTCTTTCCAGCAGCAGTGTCTGTCCCGGAAAATTTAAAGCAGGATGGGATACGGTGCACCACGCGAAGCGGTCCTGTTGGTGGCTGTCCAGGGATGACAGCCACCAACAGGACCGCTATTTGATTTCTTATTATTTCAGAATTTGAAGGTTGAAACACTCTCTCATACATAATTTGCTGGCATTCTCGTCGTTGGTGACACGCGTTTAAGTGTGACTATACACTGGGCGCATAACTACGCATGCGGCACCTGGCTAAATGCAGGTGACGAGACGGCGCTCCACGACGTACCTGCTCTCGGAAATTGGCCGACCATCCCTGGCTTCTTCGCCAGCAGAAGCCACATACCCACGGACCTGTCTCCGTTCATGGTTACACCTGCTGCGCAAAATATGAATACCTGCTGCACACATGTTTTGAAGATGTCTTCAGCCAAGAGACCACAGGTAATCAGGTTGGGAGGGTGGACGACATCAAGTGGTGCTAAAAAGAATAAATTTGCCCTTGTGCAACAACTGTTACCTTTGTTCGCATCATCTTTTTTGAGGTAAGAGCGCTGGGGCCACAAAGAATGCACATGACAGAATCAACCGACAATGCGTTTAGGTTTTTGGAAAGGATATTGACCTGTCAGTCAATGCAGGTGATGATACTTTCCTTTGCGAGATATGGGCTCGTGTTCACGCAGATATCCACTCCAATGACCCAATGGCTCTTTCAAGGGTCACAGTAGAACTTGAGGATCGCTAGCGCTGGCTCATTTTACCATTCATGGTTACCTCAGAAGAAGCAGCGATTCATCGGTTGTGCTGTAGGTATACATTCCATCTTCATTTTTATTCATTGAAAAGAACGCACAGATGAGTAGGACCTGTGGTTATCAACACCTGAACCGCAATGAAAATGCTCGTTGTGGAGTCAGGATTTGCAAGACAGCAGGTTTGATTTTCCAATGCGTGACAAACGAATTTCCTGCCTGACCATCTTTACCCAAGTGTCGCATGCGAGACACGTCCGTCGGCCAATTTCCGAGAGCAGGTAGGTACGTCGTGGAGCGCCGTCTCGTCACCTGCATTTAGCCAGGCCGCATGCGTAGTTATGCGCCCAGTGTATAGTCATACTTAAACGCGTGTCACCAACGACGAGAATGCCAATTTGCTCAATCAAACTTTCATTCTCCTCCGCCCCTCGGTGGGTTGTCTTCAAGTGAAATGTTTCGGTGGTGGTGAAATGTTTCACTGTCCAGGGATGACAGGACCGCTTAAGCGGTCCTGTCATCCCTGGACAGTGAAACATTTCACCACCACTCTTTGTTCCTCTATCGAAAAATTCAAATGACCAGCGTCAAAATAAGACCGAATTCAAATGCTAACAGAAAAGAAACGACCAGCCGGAAATTCATGCAATTTCGAAGCAAAGACCAAAAGGATGGAACTGTATGATAGCGGTATAGCCCATGTACGAGAGCAATATGTCGCGTGGTATGCCTGTGGGGGAACAATTCCGGATTTTTTCCAAACGCACCTCGTTATAGCCTACCTATTTCTATCCCGCGGAATTCTGTGAGTGGCATCATGGCACACATTTCATGACATAAGACGGGCAAAAACTGCCATGAACAAAAAGACAGGCTCTGGGACTTTCTTTGTCTTGAGAAAGGCTCTGTCTTGCGAGAAAGGCTCTGTGTCTTTCCATGACAGATGTCACAAATTTCATTTGAGATGTTGTGGGTTAATAACTTTGAGATTCAGAAACAGTTCGTCATGATTCACGAAGAGATTTAATTCTTTCAAGTTTTTGAAGAGTTTTCACTTTTGCAGGTTTTTCAAGGGCTGGTCAAGTTGTGCTTGCACTTGTCTAGCAAATAGTTGGATTGATTTTGATGCTGTTCTAGATTTCCTCTTCAAAGCACTTTGCATTTCCAAAAGGTGAGGTTTCTGTGGTGATTTACAGACAGTTCCACGAGGAGAAAGGTCAGAAAAGATGTCAATTCTGCAAAACAATACTCAGGGACACACCAGCCAAAAGGCATTTCAGAGTGCCAGTGACTGCAAATTTTGCAATACAGCAGCATCCATCAACTTGGCATGCACCTTCGGACCAATGCGGAATGCCCCTTTTCCTTCCCAGAAGTGACAACTCCAGCGAAGGACGTTTTCAAGTGAAGCAGGAGCTGAAAACAGCAGTGTAAAATGGTTTTCTGGCTGGAGAGCAACAGGAAGCATGCATTTCATGAATGACTATTGCAGCTCTTCCACCGATGGCAGAAATGTGTTCCTAACTTGCAAGGAGAGCTCAATGATAATGAATCATCACTGCAGCAAAAATCAAGTAGATACGAGTGGCATTTTATTTTCATAACAAGTGCAATTGGAAATTGATCTTCCCTGGCATTTTGTGAGAAAGGAACGACAATTCTGATTGCATTCAAAAACTGTCCCGATTGTTCATATCAGGTCAGACAATGCGACAACACGATTCGCATGGAGCAAAACAAATACCATGAGACACCATTTTGATATCCTATCAACTGCTGTGGACAAAAGAGAACGAACAACAAACAAACGGCACGCATCTGCCTTCCCTGGCCACAAAAATAAACATGAAGCAGTGCTCTCAACCTGCTGGATATGGCAACAAGGAAGCAAAAATTTTCCCTTGGCAGTTTGGAACCCTGAAACTGGAGGTCTGATAAACCAACGGTTGAACTTTGGTCAAAACTAATATGGGTATGCTGTTGATGCGAGTCCAATCAAAAAGCAGGCAAATGTCAATTGAATTCGTCTTACCTCTCACTCGGTATCCACACTGCAGGAATCATTATCGACATCCAAAAATAGGTGTCCGAGAAGTAGATATAGGAGACACCACACTGACACTTGACAGCAAGTTTAGAAAGAAACTAAACAGGTTTCAGTAAACGTTATCAGTTTCTGCTGTGACCAATCCCGACAGCACTTATTCATTACTCAAACAGGGCAGACTGAACAAATATTTGCGATCCTAATTAGCCACTGGTCTCTTTGTTTTCATCTGTAAAAACAGAAACTTTGGTAGGTAGACCGCTGCGGAATAACGAAATAGGTAGGTCACCTTAGAGCAATAAAAATGAAGAAAGCTGCGTGGATTGGGTGGGCCGACGTTGATGCAACAATAATCCTCATGCACCAAAAGAGCATGTTTATTGAACATTGATTGGACAATAATAAAATGTCGGATTGGAGATTACATTTTGGTCCAGAAGCCAAAATCAACTGTCCGCACCTGCAGCAAGAAACTCAGACTCAGACGGTTTGAGTTATTGAAATAAGCAGCAAATAAAAATTCGTTGAACAACTTTGTTGCTTCGTGAGGGCCCATATCAACATGATCCGCTTGCCATTTTGGAGCCCACACTTTCTCCGAGAGGGAAAGTGTGGGAAATGGTGGTGGAAAATTTCCTGTGGTGGAAAAAAAACCTCCCCTCTCGATGGGTGGAAAATTTTTGTCCCCCGAAAATGCAAATCCTCCAGCATTCCCGGCGAATTTAGAGGACCATTTTCAAAGTTTTCCCAAGGGTCATTTTCAAGACTTTCCAGAAGGAGAAAACAGCGACCATGTGCGGCCGTAGGCCACGAAAGTGTGGCTTGGGGCGACACCCCTAGCATGGTTCCTAGGGACTCAGCTCCTAGCAGGAGGTTTGGAAGACGCGAGTCTCTCAAAGGCGAGAACTGCCCAACAAGACCGAACATAATCTCTGACGGTGGAGAGATGTGGTCCTGATTTTACCCGCAATTGCGGGTAAAATGCAAAATCAGATGGAGAAATACATTGCAGCGCTTTTACCCGCAACTTTACCCAGACCAGATCTCTCCGACGTGAATGCATGACAATTTTCGAGTTTTTTGACAAAAATCGACAAAGTCAAGGCTTTTGCAAGATTCTTTGGCCATCTTTGGAAATATCAAGGCTTCTTTATTCAGGTTAAAAGGTTCGCCTGGGAACTCTTGATCCTGAGATCGCCCTTGATTTCAAAAAAAGGTTCAGTAAGCTAGGTCTCTGTTGCAAGCTCTCCCAGAACGTGCAATTTATTTCACAAACCCCAAAATCAGACAGGCCGTGTTGTAGGTATAAGTTTACATCTGTAGTTTACATCAAAGTCAACATCTGTTGCATGCCGGCGTGAAAGCGGAGGTTTCACCTTTGATAGAAGAATATCAATGTCTTTTCGCCCTATGGATGCCGAAAACGGTTTTAAAGCATAAAATTCAAAAAGTCAAAAATCCACTGAAGACGTGTCAAGCCCCCGACTATTGATGTTTGAGCGGAATGTGAATATACACGTGACAATTTTGTCACTCAAAAACACAAAAAAGCGTTGTTGGCGAGCGTGCTCTCAACAGCGATCAGTAAGTGAGCCTGCAACAGCATGTCAACATTGAATTATTGATGTCTCCATGTGCAACAATGCAGCTTCAGGCACAACCGAAATTCGAAAGACTGCACAAATGACTGCATCTGCGACGGATGAACATCCAAACATGCGAACTGAAACTGACAATGCAAAGTTCATCATCATCATCATCATCGTGGAGTCATATGGACTGATAGCCATTCGGCTGGTGGTCCGACCTTTAACCTTGTTGCACACACCTTGGGCTCGCAAGGAGAACTATGCCCCATAATCGTAGCCCAATTCTGCTCTGCATTCAACTGAAACGACTCGGACCAGTTTTCCGGCGTATACACGCCAACCCGCAGGTTTCCCGGAGAGAGTCATGCTCTGCAGAGCAGTGATGTGCGACTTGTGAGATGTGGCTTCTCTGTTGTGTAACCTGCCAAGCCACTGTCTTGGATTGGAGCTAGGTGTTCTTTAACGTGCGCAGTGTGATACTGTACACGGGACCTCCTTCTTAAAGTCCCATCCGAAGGACTAAGAGACTGGCCACTAAGTCTCTTTCCGACCTCATTTACTGGCCTCGCCCAGGGAGGATGCACCATTTGTGCCACAGTAAATTTCGTGCCCCGACGGGGAATCGAACTCGGTCCACCTGGGTGGGAGTCCAATGCGCTAACCACTGCGCCACGAGGTTCGGTTACGGCACCAAAATGAACGATTTCGAACAAAAATCAAAAACCAACCAACGGTTTTCCTGCAGCGCAGGGTTCTGCCGACCGATGGTGAATTTGGATGACCACATTTCAAAAAATTGTGGAAAAGCTTTCACGGTGCGACAACACAGAACTCCATGCCCTTTGGAAAAGAACACTGAACACCACTTGACAATGGACGAGAACGCAAAGCCACCACACGAAATGCCACCACACGACTGTCGCGACTCCCGAAGCTTGGAACTCTGCGATGATCCGCTTCCAGTCGCCGCCAGGCAACTGTGGAAGCAGTGGAAGCGGATTCAGAGAATTCCAGCAGTTCAGTTTTCCGAAGTCCTGAAGAAACACTTCTCGCACCACGCTCCCGAAGCGGAATGGAATCCCGACTCTTTGTGCTGCGGCCAGCCGTCTCTGCCAGCGTTGCGTTCGCTGCAAAGGAAAGAGTGTCCGGAGGTGCAAGGGAGCGGCGAGCGGCAGCTCGGGAATTCTCCCAACTCCATTCAAAATGCCGATGCCCGCTCTTCATCCAGCACATGTTCACTCAGAATGGCCGCGCTGCACAGAAAAGAGGAGTCGGCACAGTGCATAGGATGGAGAAAAATACGCTGTCAAAAACAGTCTTCAGAAAAACCAACAGGTTTTGAGCGAGAGTTCGCCAAGAACTTTTGGATCACGAACAAAAGACGGTGAACACTCTCCTGGGCAATAACGGTGCAACCAATGCTTTTTCCGGTTTGTGCTCGATCTGTTTCCTTCTCCAAATTGGAGAAGCTGCTTGAAAAAATCCACCTTGTAGAATCGATGGTGTGCACAGCTCCAGATGTTCTTTGCGCGAATTTGGGGGGAAAGGTGCCCTGCAACAGGTAACACATGGTCCAGGACAGGAACACCACCGCACCACACCTCAAGCAGGCACACATGCACACACGCACGGTTAAATAAATGCATTGATTTAATTAGTGTTGAGTGAAAAAACACGGACACGTTTAACCTTCAAAGGAAACTGACAAGCAGGACTTTGGTGAAGCATCCCAGACACAAAGAAAAATGGATAATCAATGCGACCTCATGAACTCTGAAAACACCTAAAACCTGAGAGAGACCCCCCAAAAAACATCAAAAAACAGCACTCACGCATTGGGGGCCGAATGACTTTAAATTGTGTTAGGACAGGTTACAATACAACACATACATCACGAACAGGTTACGATGCTACCTATAACCTATACTACACATATCCATATAATGTGCCAAGATTCAGCTTGGCGAATCAACGTTGATGATCCAGTCACAAAAAGCACGCCGTTGCCCCCTCCGCCCTCGCAATCTTGTTATTAACTGCCGCAGTTTATTGAACAAAACCCAGAATTTAACTCAATTGTTGAATTGCACAACCCGGACGTTATCTTGGGGAGTGAGTCATGGCTTGCCCCCTTTTCCCAAT
>JASGXE010020793.1:0-31425 GCA_030068105.1 Sinentomon sp. SZTP_YWyxl
TTGCTTTCGGTTTTACGATTATTTTATTGCGTCATATTCCGCTTCTCCGAAATGACAGGCTCGATATTATAAATTTTGACACCATTCATCACTACGCGACTGGCGTGAAATATATACCGCACGGCTCCAACAATGTCTTTTTGGAAAAAGGCGTCAATGCCTCAAGCGTCGCCTGATGTAGGCCAGCAGGAAATTGCCGGGTCTTCTGAGATATTTCGCACGCCCCATTTCTAAGGGGGCTTAAAGTAAGCAGAGCACCTTTTTGGCACCTTCTCCGATTAGAAGCGGTATTATTCCGCCGTTGTCAAAACTCACAATACGCACTGCTTGCCAAAAGTCCTCGAACATATAGGAGCAGGAAAAGACATGTGAAAAATAGCCAATGTTCAGAGTTTAGCAAAAACTCCATGCTGCAGAAATTAAAGATCCTCTTTTGCAACCGAGGTCGACATCTGACAGCTCCAGAAAGCTCTGTTGAAATCTGGCGCTTTAATTTCCACCGCCTGCTTAAGCGAAAAAAGACGAAAAAAGCTTTGAAAGCAACAATTACCTAAATGGGAAAAACACATGTATGAATACATTGATTCCGCCGCGACTACGAGAAAAGTACATTGATGTGACGATGTCGCCATTCGCAATCGTTCGAAATAACACCGCGGGCACCGCAAGACATTATGAGATCTTTCAAGTTTCATATGTTCGAACATTAATCGCGAGAAGTTTTCTTCAAATATCAACACCACGGCGTGGAGTACTTACTGCTTGCTCATGCACCTTTAAAGGAAGGATACCCGTCTGCCTGTTTTTCGCCCTTGCCAACTGAAAACAGAGATGAAGATATTTTACACGCCAATGCGCATGAAGAAAGTCTGAAGTTGGCATCCAGTTACCCCTGACTACATTCACGATCGAGCGACAAAATGGGGCACTATCCACAAGGTTGCGGTGTTTTAAGGGGCAAGTGTGCCTTGCTCCAAGAAAAAGGTGCAAGAATAATAGGAAATACCTTTTGAGCCTCAGATGTTTTGCGGTATTCCACATTTAGGAGGTAGACTGGGGTCTCTGAGGCGGGACATCGGGCTTTCGAATCACTCATCGACGAGTCGGGATCCGCTTTAAAAAGCGCGGATCCCAAATCCAACCCAGCGGAAAGAGGAATAAAGTTAAAATAAAAGTATAGGAAGGATGGGAGATGAAATAAAATACAAGGATGGGTAAGGATGGAAAGTAGATGGGGAAGGGATACTCTTTCCATCAGTGACAGGCTGGAAGGTTGTCCTGCCGCTGGGCTTCTACTGCTCAATGCTAGTCTTGCTAGCCTTTCCCGTAGGAGTGGGCACTCTTCAAGTCTGGTAGCAGCCTAGGCATCAGCCTCCTGAGTGCCACCGCACTCTCCAAAACCTGCTGACATAGCAGGGGTTTACCTGTTCCATCATGGGGACTGTTTGGAACCGGTTGTGACGGTCAATCCCAGACTCAGGAGCAGGGAGGATTATGGATGAGCTTGGAAGAGTCAACCCCTTCATCGTTGCTTTGCCCAAAGCGCGGAATCAGGGAGAGATTCATTCTCACACAGCCACTAGACACTCCCGAAGGGCACTCTAGGACGCTAGTGCGAGTAAGTGTCGCCATACGTCCCGCCAGGAGGAAATGGGCCCATGACCCCGCATGGCAACAACCAGGAGAGCAGCTTTGCCAGACCGCTCAATCCTGGGGCGAGCACGTCGAATCCCTCGATGATTTCTGATGATCTCCAGAATGATCCTCCGTGCAGTCGTCTCAACGACTGAATCAGAGGAGTCTCCTGTGGTCGAAGCCTTGGGCAGAGGGGGCCGCCCAATCGTAAGATCTCTCCTTCGTCCATCTTCTGCTATCGCTGCCGCCGTCGAAGTACTCTTTCCAAGCCCATCCACGTTGGATGTCCGCCAGCTACCAGCCACCGGTGGTCCGACTTGATCAGCGACTGTGAAGAATCCCAAATCGAAGACCCCATTTGGGGGGGGGGGTTAATGTACCTTTTATATCCGCACGAAATGTAAATACCAAAGAGGAATCACCGGTCTTGCAGCATTTTAAAGGGCAAGCCGATGCACTTGTGGCCACCACCTTGAAAGGCCTTTGGGATCTCACAGGTCTTTTGTGTCCGTCCACAAACCGAAAATATCTTTCGATAGTTCGCCGTAACCTACAGACCAACCGATTTCGAAAATGTGACTTTCACAACATAGGCGTACATTTCCGTTGGTGCCAAATCGCATATCGTAAGTGCTGGCGCAGCATTGGTGAACTGGCGATAGCTCTTGATTTGTGTCATATACAATCAAGACTCATTTAGTTGGTAGCAAAGTGTTCAAATCGCAGCGTTAAAGTACGCGACAGGAAATTTGTTTTCGGATTTCTTGATCGCAATGGGGCAGCAAAATCTGAACGCGTATAAGCACTACTGCAGCTGCACCAAGAAAATGCGTTGCAGGAAATGGTGGAACCGCTTCCAAAGCCGTTCATATAAATCACCTAATAATATAGCCTCATCGTCAATATTGGTGCAAATTGAATCGAGTATATCAACTCTATATCGCTTGCCATCTACGTCATGCTATATCCTCAACGCAAGTTTCGCAGGCGGCTGATAAATCTTGCCCTAAAAAGCTTGTATACCGTGTTGCAACGTACAGGAACAAGCGACTGCGAAACCAGATGTTACTCCTTTTGCTATACACTTATGAAAGTACAACAGTTCGCAGTTTTATTGTCGAGCGTTTTCCTGGGTTTGGGAAAACAGCCACGAGCCAGGCTATTTTATGAACGCAGGGGAGATTAAGGTCAGCATGCGTTGCCTTGCGTTTCAAGGCCTGCCAGTGTTACGGGATATGCGAAACAAGCATATAAATATTCGCAGTCGAGCTCGAATTTGACTGTACTTGAGTATTAGAAATGGTCCCTGGAGATATCAAACCACGGATGCAAGGCGGCCGCACACACAGGCAGAAATGAATGGCATGTATAGTTATCAAAATCTTACGATTGCTTTTGATAAACACTTATGTCGTTAAAATGCGGAAGGCAAGACAATTGCCTATCCAAAATTATGGCCTTTTATGAAAATTTACAGCAAACCCAATGCCATCATCATGGATAACAGGGCTTTCACCTTCACATGCAATTATTCCCTCGATGATATCACCACTGAAGTCATGATCAAAGCATTGTTCTCGGATAAAAATAATTGAAAAGTTAAGTCCAGTTGATGTCAATGACTAATTAGACTTGACGCTCAAAGAGCCAAATTGATCTCACCTATCGTTGTCATCATATCGGTTAATGCAAATACGGGGGTTGTGTTTTCAATGAAATCCATACGCATGATGTCAACACATTGAGAACGGTAAGACATTGAGAATGTTAAAGGTATTGAGAGTGGTACGGATATTGAGAATGGTAAAATTATTGAGAATGGTGTGAAAATGGTAAAGCCGAAAATGGTAAAGCTATTGAGAATGGTGTGAGAATGAGATGAGAATGGTAAAGATATTGAGAATGGTACTGACATTGAGAATCGTAAATATATTGAAAATGGTAAAGATATTGAGTATGGTAAAGATATAGAGAATGGTACGGATATTGAAAATGGTAAAAATTTTGAAAATGGTAAGACATAGAGAATGGTAAAGATATTGAGAATGGTAGGTTATTGTGTTTGCAATGGTCGAAGCATGCAAAAGAGGATTTATTGAACATGAAATAAACTCATTTCATCTGATTTATTAAAATTAGTTCTCATTAATGGGTGAAATCTTGTCGCCGTTGGTCCCGTCAGATAATCAAGATAAAATCAACAAAATGGTAAACGAACGAGGTTAGAAAGTCGCAAAAGATTTGTAGCTCGCGCAGTGGCCAATTACGTAGAGGACAAGCGGCGAGCTTGCAGGGAGAGAATTCCAGTCACGGATGGCGCAAAAAAGAGTTATAGTATTGAGTATTTTTAAGCGGTGCTGAGATATAAAGGCATGCTGGCGCCTGGCTGTGGCAAGAGAATTCGACTATACCTTGACAAAATCCGCGAACTATATACTGAGGGATGTCTGAGAGATGTCGCTTTTCCAGCGCCATAGCTTGTTGGCCCACGCCATTGCGAGTTCGTGCTTTCGATGTGTGTGTTTATTGCTGTAATATGAATCGAATGTGAAGTGTTTGAACATTGGAATGGTCGTTTTTACTCGTTTTATAACTGTTTTCATGATGCCACTCCTTGTAAAATTTAACTCTGCATATTGTAACACTTTTACCTGTGTTATGTACATACCCGTATGTTAACAGGTAGAAACTTCCAAAATATACCAATTCAATTCAAAAAACTCATGTCCAAGACGACGAGCATAGCCAAACATAAAGAGAAAACCCTCTGCCGATGACAAGCGAAAAAGGTCAAAACCAAATCAGGGCCGCAGAAGGAATTCCTGCAAGTGGCCCTGACCGAATAGTGCCTCGTTTTGGGTGCACCTGAACCTTTTCCCTGAGCGCTGTTCAGCGTTTACCTTCATGTTCCACGATGTCTGCCAAAATCAAACCACTTTTTTCGCGACGCGTCCGCTCGGAAACTGTTTTTTCTCACAAATGCCAAGCGTGTACTCTCAGCTTATCTGGACAAATGCATCCAAAGTGTGGCATCCTCGTTTTTATTTGTTACTGGCTACATATACCTAACGTGATTCTATTTTTATTTTTAATATGCATGCAGACCATGATAGGCCTCACTGTAGCCTGGTTGGAAACCCTAGAAAACCTAGCAGTCGAATATAAAAGGTATTCGTATATGCGCACAATTGTTTCTCGTGCGTTTGTTTTCTGAGGCTGTTGTGCAAGTTCCCTTTATGTTAAAATTACCATCGCTATTTTTTATTGCATGCTGTTCCAGATAATTCCATTTAATGCATTCTTATATGTTGTGCTTTTTGTGTTCCGCGTAAGTGGGCAAAAATGCAGAAAATTAAATGAATTGTGGAATGAAGGGAAGGCCTCTTTTTTTTCTGTGACCATGGCACAAAAATGAATTTGCTGCAAATATGTCTTGTAATAACTGCGTGGATATCGAAAACCATAGGCACACAAAATTTCTTACTGGGTGCAATGTTAAGGCAATTGGCAAACATCTGCTGTTGCAGTGATCGTCTGTCCAAACGAGATTTGCAGTGCAGCAACAATGGGCAATGTTCAGTGATGCTCCAAGGTTCTCTTTTGCACACTGTTGCAGGTGACAATCTATTTTGGACAGACGATCGAAAAGAAAGTGTGATGCAAAAAGTCTTTCCATTCCAACGCGCCTTCACTTGGAACCGACATATAGCTTTTATGCTTTGTACCTACACGTAGCTACAACGTTGTACCTACAACGGACAAGCTTGTTTATAAAGCAAGATATTTACATTTTTCTGGAATGAAATTGTTGAAATGGTTTTTTATTGAGTTGAATGGATGAAATGTATGCGGTGCATGGAGCAAATACATGGATACTCCGCATATAGGTAAAAAAACCAAAAACCAAAAAAACCAATCAATTTAATTTGCTAATTTGTTGCTAATACATAATTATAACGACAAAAATAATAACGAACAATGAATGTGAAGCGAGTGGTAAATACAATGAAAGAATGACAGAAGCTGGGAGTAAAAAAAAAGAATGAAAGATGTAAGTGAACTTTCGTGTAAAGAAACGGTGCAGAGAGGGACGTACAGTCATATGAGATTCAATTAGCCGACCATCCTGACCACATGGGCTACACGAGCTATGAAAAAAGAGAAGTTCTTTTACAAGAAGCGGCCACACATTTTAAGAGATGTGAGTTGCTTGGTAGGGCGTTCCACACTTTAAAGTTCTTGGGAAGAAGGAGAAGAGAAAAGAGTTTGATTTGATCAATGGAATTTTGAATTGGTACTGATGGAGAGATCGCCTTTCATGAAAATCTGGAGGAAAGACATCAGGAATTTGTATATGAGAATATCCCCTCAATATTTTTGTGAGGAAAGACAGCCTCTTATCCGCTCTTCTTACAAGCAAGGGATCAAGCTTAAGAGACATCATAATGTCAGACAAACTTGTGGTGTATCGATAATCATTAACAATAAAGCGCGCCGCAGCACGCTGGACTTTTTCCAGAGCATCAGCCTGCCAAACAAGATGGGGGTCCCAAACCACGGAAGCATATTCAAGCAAGGGAAGAACAGTAGCTTTAAAAGCCTTAAGTTAAGACTGACCGTCAGCATGGGCCAAGTTTCTCCGAAGAATTCCATGAGCACGCTTAGCTTTGTTGACTGTAGAGTTTATGTGCTCATCCCATTTTAGGTTTTCTTGTAGAGTAACCAACCCCCAAGTGTTTGAAGGTTGATTGGTAGGAAATACTTGGTATGGCTGCATACTAGGTATGTAGCCATGGGATTCGGCATTGGTATGTCTGAAACTCTCTAACTCACCTGGCAATTTTCTGCCATGTTTGAAAGGCCGCGCTCTTGGGCCGCGCCTTCCAAAGCAAGAAGACCAACGCCTCATCGAAATTGAAAAGTTAAAAGTTTAGATCATGTTTAGATGCTAAAGTAAGGCCCAATAATTCTTCTCATCGAAGGTTAATTTTCAGAAGGAGTTCCAGGTATATACGTAGTTTATGACATCTTTCGCTAATTTTGTACGGACAAAGGATCAATTTAAAATTCAATTTTAAACTGATGTTTTATTTCTTTCCCATACGAGGATGACGAAATGAGTTCCTTTCTCATGCCAGGCCATGCAACATGCACGGGGATTAAAAAGTTTTTTTTTTAAACGGGGAGTTTCGAAAATTATAGACAACCTCTATGTGTAAAATTCTCACCCAAAAAAACAGAGGTCCAAGATTTTGACCGTTTTGGCGGTGTTTGATGAGCAATATTTTGGAAAACATATGGGGTCGGGATCAAACTGTGATCAGTGAATATTTTCTGTGCTTTGAAGAACGGCTTCGACAAAAAATTGTGGGTTTTTGTCGTCATTGTATCACGCCACAGCAAGTGAAGAAGAGGGCACCTTTTGGGAACTTTGAGAGCCCATCTGTGCAGGGAGCCCTGAGTCTTTGGCGCAAAACTGAAATTTTGCTGCTTTACTTTAAGATTTAAACTCTTTCTGGCTCCAACTACGGATGTAACCGCTTTATTGGAACTGCATATACACTCTTCTCAAAGGTCTTCGAACATTGGAGTTCATTATTAAACTCACAGGTGCTATTTAGAATCAATGGCAACATGCGCCGCAAAACATCACGACGCTCGTGTGAGGCGTGAATTTGCACCAACGCCTGTTGAAATTAGATGGCCCCTGTGTTAACCAAAGTACTTTAAATATCGCCTATGTTCTAGGACTTTTGATAAGTTCGGTACATTTCAGGTAGCCCAAATGTCTTTGGCCACAGAAAAAATAATTGCTATGTTTATCTATTTTGTCATTTTAAACGTTTTCTGGCTCTAACCACTTATGTCACCACTTTATTCGGTTCTAGAAAAAGTTTCAGTTTTCAAAATATGACAAAAAATAGCGTATTTATGACCAAAAACATTTGGGCTAGCTTGTATCTCGTAAACGGTGAACGGTACGTTGGAAAACATTTCGTCAATGAATCTAAGTTCCGATTTTCGCAAGCATTACTTTTTTCAGGTAGGCTTAAACCCAAAGTGAGTGCGCACCGAAAATACCAAAAACATCATTCGAACGTAATGTTCCTTAGATATGGACCCCAAACTGTTTTGCCCATTATAGAAAACATTTAAATAATAATTTCATTTTCGTCATATTTTGTGATCTGGAAACAAAAATAGCTCTAAATACTTTTGTCATTATACCTACTTCAATCAGAACTACAAACAAATGTTCCTGTTATAGGTGGTTCAAACCACCAGTTAGTGGTTACCACTAGTTAGTGGTTCGATCTAGAAAAAGTTGCAGATCTCAAAATAGGAAAAAGCGCAGAAAACTTTTACTAAAGGCATTTTGGGTTCCCTTCATTATGAACACCATGTTCGAATGCATTTTTTTGTGTTTTCATTGCACTGTCTTTCGCATTTTGCAATCAAACTGTCAACCGACCACTTCATAAAAATCAGTTTATTTTTCGAATAAGCGACATCCTCAAAATCCATTAACTGACTGACAAGGGATTGGAGACACTCTAGACGCAAGTCACTTTGTTATGATGGCAAATCAATGCGTTATGCTGTGGAATGGCCGAAGAGCTTCAAAATCATCATATATATTGTTGAGTTTTCAAGTTTACGGAAAATCGAATAACTCTAAAAATTCGTTGAATCCAGTAGAAGCCGTTCAAGCGATAGCAAATCAATAAAGATATTTCTAGCAAAAATGCATTTTCTATGCCGAAAATTGAAATGAAGGGGAAAATTTTCTGCAAAGCAATCAGAACGCAGTAGCCGAGCGTAAGCCTTATGGCGACTTTCGCCTGCGGCCTGAGGCATTCCATGAAACAAGCCTGAGTTTTTCGTTTCACATCGTTGAACAATTGGTTTTTTGGGAATTGCGGGTGCAGAAAAGCCATGCCACCAGTGATCGGGAGGGTTTGGACATCAGTGAACACAATTCAACCAACATCTTATCACTCAATCAGCGGAAACAGTGCAGGTATAGTGGCGGATGAAAAAGATTACCCATACATGTAAAAAATTTCCATTCTTGAGATTTTAGCAAAAACTCCATGCTGTAGAAATAAAAGATACTCTTTCATCACTGATGTCAAAATCTGACACCTCTAGAAAGCTCCGTTGCAATTTGGCGCTTTAATTTCTACCAAATGCAGAAGAGTGAAAAGAAAGGAAAAAAAAGTTTCGGAGGCAACAATCAATTGGGAAAAACACATGTATGAGTAATCTTTTTCCGCCGCCACTAAACACGTACCTACAGCCACGACTCACATGATCCAATGTAGGTATATGTACAGGTATTAACGATAAAATTGAGCCCTATACGGAAGGAATGGGCTCCCGTTCAAGCAATGTGTTGTTGCCTAGCAACCCCCGTAATTTTGAATCAAAACAACTCACACCGTCTGAAAACTTCTGGGGTTGCTAGGCAACAACACATTGCTTGAACGGGAGCCCATTCCTTCCGTATAGGGCTCAATTTTATCGTTAATACCTGTACATGTGTCAAGGGAGTCATTATTGTTTCTCTGACTGTACATAATGCCTCTGCGGTGTTGAAATACAAAAAAAAATTCAGAGAATTCGCAATGTCACTTTTGCTGTTATCTGAGCCATTTTTACCAATCACTGAAACATTTCGTTGCATTCGAAAACATGGTCATCAAAACAGGCAGTTTGTCGTTGCAACATCCAGTTCAACCATGATTTCACATATTCCCACGAAGGCCGGGTTTAGATTTCACTGGCAGTAATCCGTGTTTTAGTCGAAGATGAGCAAAGATAAATCAGAACTGAAAGTCGTCTTTGGCCTTTATTCTTTTTGAGTTCTCACTCTCAATGTTTCTTGTTTATGTGGGTTTTGTGTTCTCATTATCGTGTTCTCAGTTATCGTCATGACAGTCTCTGATGAATGAACTAATTCTACCAAACTTTAAAACATACTCGTATGTTGTTGAATATTTATGGCAAACACTACTTTTCGCAAACAACAGTGGAGCAAAAGCGTTTCCTAAACTCTCATATCATAAACGTCGCAACTCCCGAAGGAGTAGCGGGAAAGGATCCCGCAGTTCCTTGCAGCAGGAGCTCTGAATTCGGGCGTCTGGTCTGCAAAAACAGGATCATTTGGTTTTATGATCCTAAACCGGGAGCCAGTTCGGTTGCGAAGCAGACCGACTGAATTATGGCCACTTCCTCCAGCGACCAGCATAACACACATACCCACACACACACCGGAAAACATAATGGCCTGCGACCAGGCCAGTCGAATTTCAATTCGCTAAACTTATTCTCTGTCCCGACGAAAGCGCTCTAAATCAATATAGGAGTGCAGTTTTGAACAGCAACAGATCCCATTTTTCCAGCTATTATGTTGAGCTAACCGTCACCACGTAGTGGAGTCCAGAAATAGCTTTCCAGAGCAGGATAACACATGGTCCAGTTGATCCGCGACAAGATTACTTTGTGGTGCTTCAAGCAGGAATCGTGTTCAAATTTAGAAGGAATTGGAATGGATCGACTGGAACTTTCTGGTGATGCTTAACGTGCAGATGAAGGGGTAAACGTCCCATTTCGGGAGCGAATCAGAGATCAGTGGAAAATTGCGATCTGATGGTAAATTTTCAGCGGTGTTGCAGTGAATAACCACGAAAATTTCTGTGCGTCCATCATGCACTACTTGTTGAGAAAGCAACCATTGCAAGTTTTTAGCATTGCTCAAATATTTCGTTCCTGCGGGGGAATTTAGAAGGTTCCATCGGAACCAATTTGTTCCAAAAATTCTTCAGAGCCAATCATATCGATCGGTTTATATCAATGGAAACTTAACTGGGTCAAATTAACCCAAGTCAAAATTTTGCAATTTGTATGAGGTTGTCAAATTTCCGCGGGAAATTTGACAAGGAAGGGAAATACTTTGCGGGGAGGGAAAACTTCTTCCAACCAAAGTTTCAAAGTGTCTAACATAAATGCTGTGTTATTTCTTGGTTCAAACTTTCGGAAAGATTGCTTCACATTCTTTTGCCATAGATAAATTCTTCAATGGGCACTGGAAGGGGAATATAGCGATCGTTCCAGCCCTTTCTTCCCAATGCTCTTTGGATATCGAAATACGAATAGCATGACTTCTCTACAATGACAATGCAATTATTGCAGTCAAACGTGTCACTGGCGCTTGACGATATCCTGAGAGTTTTAGGTACCCCAATGCGTCATCAGACAACAAATATGCAGACGCACATGTCACCATATCATTCATCATCTATACCATATCCAAACCATAGACGCACTTATCGCCATGCATATACAGACGCAAGGGATGGTAACCGCTGTTTTGATTGTTTCGACGAAGACAAAAATATGCCCTTTTCAAACAGTGCCTTCAGTGCATAAACTGGGAAATCAGTTTCGAATGACAGATCGAAATCAATCCGACCGTTGTCAACGTAAAATGTCAATGTGTGAGCAGAGAGCAAAACCTGTAGAAAAAGCGGAGCCCAATGGTCAGAAACTCTCCCAAGGGCTCACAACAAGGCTCCCAAGCACATTTCCATCATAAGTCTGCAACCAATTTACAACCATAGAGCATTTTGAATGATGTAAGAGTCTCTGTGGGAATGCCCCGGATTCGTTTATCCCTTAACGCCATAGAAAAACGTTAAAAATAAAATAAAGTTGGACTACCCAACAGGTGATTTTTTCTTTCTGTGACGCTGCGCTCATCCAAATTTCAATTATTGAAATGATGAGATAGATATCTGAGAAAACCAAAACGATTAAATCCGTCGTGTTTGTTGGATCAATTTTTCTGTTTTGACAAATTCGTTTTATCGCCAAATGTCTTGACAGGCAAAAAACGATGGATCAATGAAATTACAGTTGAAAGGACTGTCAAACCACTGACGCAGAAACAGCGTCAGCGCGCCACAACTCTATCACTGAAAGCCTATTGTGCACCCTCTGGCAATTGAAGTTACGAGATATAGACGTATATCGGAACGTGGACAATTAACGATAATGCAACAATTCGAATCGGTCTGTCTCGTACTGAGCCTGGCGAAGGCGCGGACGCAATAATTGCCAATTTATTGGAGTACCCCTTCGGTTGCAAGAAGTTTTAGCGCTTAAGACATTTCCTGGAAACCAACATTTTGCCCTAGAGGGCTCCGGGGGCTTTGGGGCATTTCCTGCTGCAGCATCCAGGGATGCACGCCATAAAGCAGACGACTTCGAAAAAACGAAAAAACGTCATTCTCAATTTCGGATCGGGACAATTTCGCGTACCTACAGACCGAAAAGGAAGCTATAATTCGCGGAACTGAACTTGCTGGCTTATTGCCGACAATAATTTCGTCTCCTCGTGCTAAACTCGTACTTGAAGCCTAATTGTTTGTCTTTTTTCTACAGGGTGTTGACATGTGAAGTACTTTGCCGTTGATAATCGCTGGGTGAATCATGGTGCAGCGAGCATGGTGTGTACCCTAAACACCAGCAGCGTTTATCTCGGTCTTTTTGATGCCAAAACTGTCGATGATTTGTCAGATCAGCAAGCAAATTTGGTTGAACTATTCAGCTACATGTGGGGGTGCGAACTTCGGATATGTTTTCTGGGGCTTGTAGGCGGGTCCACGAAGTATGCAATATTGGCGTTCACCAGTCATTAAGTTGACAACACGCAAAAGGTTGGGAAGTTAGGTCAAGTTTTGTTGGCTTTAATTGAGAATCAAGAAAAAGACAAGCAAAGCGTACCGATCGTAAAATTTTATCCAAATTTGCCGTTTTCTTCTTATTCACCTTTGTTTAAGAGTCTAAAATTATGTGGATGACAAATAGACATGTGGAATGAAGCGATAAGATGCAATTAGAGGCGAAACGTGGTGAAATGCTGTCCTCGATGTATCATGCTTTCAAAATACAGCGAAGATCAGATATGCGCTGTTGGCTGTGAGGTTGCGGAGCGTTGCATGGCTGCGATGCGATTCGTCGGTGTAATCGGTTCGAACTCAGGCACATTGATCTTTTTTTAAGCCAGGATTTCATGCAATATTCCATGCTACTTTTCCAGCACTTTTCTGGCTTGCAAAACTGCTTCTGTTCCTGCACAAAGGACCCCTTTCAGTTGTTTCGTGCGAATTTGCCCGCATGTGAGAATATCTCATCACTGTCGCCAACCAATTCAATTCAATTCAATTCAATTTTATTTAAATTGCAGAATCATCGCAATTATTACAATGCAGCAGTAAAATGCGTTGTCAAAAAGACGAAGTATTCACAACAAAAAGACGAAGTATTCACAACAGCAGCCAGAATCTTAAGGTTCAAATGAGCTAAACTAAAAAATAGAAATAAATTCGCTGCATAATCAAACTTTTACACACCATAAAAGGCAAAATTATTGAGCAACTGGTTAATGTTTATGAATAAAAGCAATCTCGAATTTCCTCCTGGATACAGGCTAAAACTTGCTGGCTAACCAAATGAAGTCAAGCCGTTAGCATGAGAATGCGCATAATATTCTCACACCCTGCAACCTTCGCATTTTCCGCTGAGTGGGCCTGGAGGAGCAGAAGGCCAAGGAAGCCATTCTTGTATCCATTATGTGCAGCAGTTGGCCTTATGTTTTATTGCCTTTTCATGATGGAGCGGTTGGTCTGCTGTTTGGAAGGCTCTCAACAGGCGCCGAAGACAGGCAATAACTCGAAATGCTGAAGGCGGATGCATGCGGATATGGCCTCAGTTCTAAACACGACGCTAAACCATGGGCCTTGTGGGCTATATAATTGTTGCATGGCATTTGCAGTGACCCAACTCCGATGCTTAAACCAGGCTTTGTGAACGTCGTTGGAGGCGCCGGGGGAAACGAGCCCAGCAGTCTGCTGTTGTTCGAAGCCCTCTCCCCAGAGTGGAAAGGCGAAGTGGAAAGCAAATGATGCTGAATCTCACAAACATATATGCATGGTCTTCTTTAGATGATATGTTGAGACGTTAAGGCAGACCTCCTGGTGGAAAACAAAACACTGTTCCAGTGGCATGAAATGCACGATAAGAATGAAAAATGAAGGACACACTCCATGTTGTGGCAAGAATTGACATGGCTGAAAAACTTCCAAATTTAGGTGTGGCCAGGATAACCTGCCATTCTTTGAACCATAGTAGGTCATCCTACCATTCTGTGAACCCAACAAACAAATGCAGCACAAAAGCAGCTTCAACGACAGCACAAAGGGCCAACATCCCTCTTCAACCCACAACTGTGAAGGTGTGGTCTATCTTTAAGGTCACGCATAGCACAATGTGCAATATCTAGTGACATCGTTTTTCTTGGAAATTTGACTTGAGGCCCACCTCCGACCTCGAATCGAGATCGGTAACTCCAGAGAGGCCTGTGCCATTTATGAAGATCGGTGCGACCGTTATGTTGCAAGAAGTCGCTTTCCTGACCTAACAAGGAGATGACAATGACTTCTCGGTGCGCCAGTAAGTGAGACTGCACAGGAGAACTGGCAAGGGATAAAAAGCCTTGTCACAAAACATAATGGATTTGCACAGTCTGGTACACGGTTCATGAACCAGGATTTTAAGCGACACGCCAATGCGAAAAATGCGGGGTAAAAACCACCCTTGCCATCCAATATGTCTTCCACAACGGAAGCCGATCCGAAAACAAAACGCCTAAAGATTATTCATGGACCCGTTTCAGATTTTCCCTTCCCGATTACATTTCAGGTTTTCTTCTGTTGAGGATTCCGAGAAGTAAGTATTCTGGAAAAATTCCACTTGGCCGTCTGTCTGTGGCAGTGCGTGCTGGGGCCGCTAGCTGGTGGCTCCGCACACCACGGCTCGCCTGCTAGTGGCTCGGCACACCCCGGCGGTCATACGGCTCCCCCCAGTCCGTATTGCCAGTTGAGTCATAAATATCTTTAAAGTTCCATTCTTGTCCTGGTCGATCCCACGAGAACACTTAATTCTCGGGCAAAGAAGAATGAGGGGAAAGAAGTTTACATTTACGACGCGGCAGGTTCATGTTCACCCTTCCCGACTTTTCCGGGACAGAAGGAAATCATTCCTCGGAATGATTGTGGGGGTGGGAAAGGTTGAAAATATTCCGGTTTCTTCTCTCCTCCCTGGATAAAGCGCCAAAAGGTGGAATTTAAATTTTCCTTTCATTTTGGCACAGCACCTTTCTGGTCCTGCAAAGACACAGGAGGCTAAACACATTCACGATTCGAATGCTCTGAAAAACGTGATTTCTATGCCGCGCTGCAATGAGACAAGAAGCAAGCGCAGAAAAATGTCAATTTGGTGGCTCCGTGATAGATTATTGACAAAGCATGTTTGAGAGAAGCGGAAATGGGAAAGACTTGGGAAAACCTTGTAAAGAACGTAAATACAGTGAATTGCATGGTTAAAAACACCCGATAACTCGAGAAAAAGCAAGAAAATGTATTCAATCTTTGTACATTTTTCTGTTTTCATAACTTTTTTAATTTTTACTGTTTTTACACTTGCTGTTTTTTTTTCAATTTTATTTTTTGTTTTAAACTGCTTTTATATTATTAAATTTAATCATTTTCGTAATGCTTTTCTGATGCATTTTTGAAAATTAATCGCAAGAGAACTTTCTTTTCGGTGACAATAGTTTCATTCCCATTGTTGAGAATTTGCAAAAATTGCACATTTGCAAAGCCGTTCCACACAAAAATATAAAAACATGGCATTATTTAGGCAAGAGCACAGAAGGCCTTGAACAACAAATAGACTGCTGGAAATTTCAAAGATCTATAACGTTGAAACCATTTCATTCGCAAACCAATTCGTTGAAATAGTTAAGGAAAAATCGAAGAAAATTAATGCGTGCAGAATGATAAATTTCTGCATCCACGTTTACATGAAACTGCCTATAGTTTTCGTAATTAGCTCCATGTACGCAATTAAACAAAAGAAACAGAATGGGATTGCTCTTCGTTTGACATTGGTCGCCAACGAGGGAGGGAGAGAAGGGGAGCGAAGGAAGGAAGCTCCGCGGGAGGAGACCGACAAGACAAGACGCTCTCCGGAGAAAATTGAAATGCAGAAATTTAAATTTTGAAATTTCAAATTCAAGAAATACAGACGGCCCTCCGTGCACACTCACTGCATCTGACTGCAACAGTTTCTCGGGACATCTTCTTTTTTAGTGCTTCTTTGCGGAGAGATACTTGGGTGTGACTTCGAAAAAATTTTGACCTGATGGCCGGGCTGAGAAAGATTTCAGCATTCTTGCGAACAAGTCGCAGGCTTGGTCTTGGTAGATCCGATTTTCATCCAATAGAGAAATTTTAAATGCAGGCCAAGAATTGTGTGGTTTCAATGCATGCTTAGCGACACACGGAAACAGGCAAGCTTGTGAGAAAAACTTCAAAACTTTTAGGATCATATGAAAAATATAGTCCGAAAGAGGATTCGAAGCCTTGGCATCTTTTAATCGCAGGCACTGAGACCACCCTGCTATTTATGAGAAAACTTAAATTGTGTAGGTACCTTATTTCAACATGAAAAGTACCATATTTTAGATTCAAGTTTTTGTTCTCCCAGTGATTTCTTCCAGATCGGTAAAGAATCGGTGCTGGAGAGAAGATCATAAGCCTTCTCAATCTAGAAAGAATCACAGCTTCAAGTTACGTTTGTGGCCTTTCCGAAAAGATGTGGGAAATATTTTTAACTTGGGTGGAACCACAACAGAGTGGAACTCCTGAGTTCTGACCAAGGTATTCTTTTAAAAAACGCCTCAAAGATCGAGCCTTTTGAATCTTGAGAAATTTTACCGCACCAACATTCAATTTTCACAGTTCGGAGTTTGGTATCCTTTCTCCAAATTGTTTATTGTTCATCAAACAGGTGGTTCTTCATCAATCAATAAAGTTGAAGCGTCGGATGTATCGGAGGCGTCGGATATACATCGGAAGCATATAGGATACATCGGAAGCGTCGGAAGGATGCATAGGAAGCGTCGGATGCATTGGAAAGAACTATCGGAAGAAAGCATCTGATGCATCGGAAGCGTCAGATGAATCGGAAGGAATCATCGGATGCATTGGAAGCGTCGGAAGCATCGGTCGTCAGGTGATTTAAAGTCCAACCAAATGATCAATCAATGATTCCACACGAGTTCTTGAAACTGCTGGTGCATAAACATGCAAAACATTCGTTGAGTGTCTTTCGAAACCCATTTTCTGCCAAATTATTCGAAAGAATAATTTTAAGAGTCTATCAATTAGGAAACTGTTCATACCACCGCTGAGCAATGATTGCCTCTTGGCCCATCTCCTGAAAAGCTTTGTGCGGATTGGGACATTGAATGGCTCAATTTCCTCGCGTGAAAAAATCTTCAGACCTAAATTTGGCACCAGTTATGGAAGTGTTTCCAGGCTCCTTTATGCTGGTAAAGACGGTCTCCGTAAATTTAAACAACACCCGAAATTTTTGCACAGGTCCTTTATCGCAAAATATACCTACTTCATTTTATTTCCAAGTTAAAGAGGGTCATTTAATATGAAGAGGGTCATTGGAAATTAAAAGAGGGTCATCGGATATAAAGAGGGTTTTCGGATAAAAAAGAGGGTCATCGGATATTAACAGGTTCATAGTGTCATTGGATAAAAAAGTCAGTCATTGGATAATACAGTGAGGCGCTTGAGCATTCGAACTAATGGCGCCGAAAAGTCTCAATCTGTTGCACAGACTGTGCCAAACGGTGTCGGTGACTGACGACCTTTTTGAAGCGAGACACCGCTCTCTCCCTCGCAAAAAGATTGCACGTACCTATGAACAACGGGCGAAACCGCTGAATTAAAGAAGTGCCAATGTGCTGGGATAAGTAGAAACCTATACATACGAGTATAGGTGTCCTATAATATCACCAGTTACCTCTTAGATATCCAACATATTCTGCAACATAATAACCTTCACGTTTCATGATCGGTAACCAACTGACTCAGCCAAGACTCAGTCATAACTTCAAATGCCGAAACACCAACTCGTAGAGTCATTGTGGACCCAACTATAGCAGACGACAACAGAAAATATAAGAAACCAGCAAAAGTTCCATTCATAAATTTTTCGAAACTTTCGGATGAAGTTTGAAATATTTCCGGGAGTGAAGCGAAAATCCACGAAAAGCCCTTCGCTGAGGCCAGACTTCGTGTTGAATAATTACGGTTTCAGTTTGAGACAAAGGCAATAAAGAGCGCTTGTGTCTGAGTTCTACTATTGGAATGCGTATCAGATCTTTTTGCAGAGTACCTATATCCTACAGAGATTCCCGAAGAAACCTTTACGACCCTTTGAATTCTCTGCTAAGATTCAATTTCCAGAAAAGCAAGACGTCAAAAAGCCGAAAGTGAAGTGCACGTTTAGAGTCGGGCTGGAATTACTTTGCCCGATACAAGAAAAATTGTGATTGCAGGTATTGTAAAAACTGTCATTGACGGCAAAGGTCCAGGATCATCTTTCTTCCTTCCTTCTTTGAACGAAAATTGTCAGTGACGTTTTGAGACCCCGTGTGTCTGAAAGCAAAAAGAGTACTGGCCGCGCAGCTATCTGCGATTTGGTTGAGGGGGTTTCACGGAAAGTGTGAGGGGTATAGCCTCCCACAGATTAATTACCTAATTTACATAAAATTGTTTAAACGTTCAAAGGGAACATTAAGACTATTGTACATTCTTATTTTCTTCCCTTCCGGTGTCAGTTAACCCCTCTCCTTGGTTTCCTGGCCGGGAAACTGCGGGAGAGGGAGGCAGTCGAAAGAAAACGAAAAAATGAATGAATCCCCGTCCAAAATGTGAAGGAAAAAAGGTAAGAAAGGGGAAGAGAGCATAGAAAATTAACTCGGAAACAGTTAGATCTTTCGAATAGAAGGGCAAGAAAATGATATTATGCAAACAGCGATGGTTCACCCGAGTCTGAGTTGCATCACGGAGGCTCGTAAATTTTCGCGAATTGCCACGCGACACCCGCCTCTCTCGGACAATTCGTGGAGTTCGAATGCGCAATTAAAAATCTCTTGCAGGAATTTCTGCACAACAGACCCTACGATCTTTTTCAGTTTTTAAAAATGTTTTATTTTTTCTGTAATAATTATTTTGTGGACATTTAATTTATTTTAACTACTCAGGCCAGTGCTATGGAAGAAAGTGTGAGTGAGGTTGTAAAAATTATAAATGATAATGAATCAAAAGATAACCTATTGCCCCAATGAGCCACACTTTTGTGCCGTTTCTTGCAATCGTCTCTGATTTATTCGCCCTTCGCCTATCTATTGCAGATTCGCCCCTCGGCTGAAAAAGGGTTCGCACTCGATTGTTATTTTCAGATTCCCTGATTTTCCTGAGTCAAGTCGAACATTTTTCATAATCTTGTGCCCTAACCTGCGCAAAAAATACTCCTCAGGGTAACAAATATTATTTTGTTGTTACTGCTGCTTACAATTACGAATACATTACCTTCTAAGGTTACTACCCACAACAGCTGCGCTGGTTTTCGACTGGTAACAAACCAATCAACAAACAGGAAATGTTACTTGACAAAGCCACCTTTGCTTAAAAGTCATCTTTACTTGAATCTATCTACCAACATCGTTCTGAAGATAAGTATTTTCCCTTTCTCCTGAAACTCCATTCGTCAAGTTGAGTTTTCAACATGTCTCAACTTCTTTGGTTTGAAGTTCCGAAAATGACCGCAAAATTCATCTGTTTTTATAGTTATAGTGACAATTTGAAGAAAGGATGTAGGCCATTTACCCAACCTTGATCTGTCCTAAGATAAGTTTCTGGGCCATTCTACTTTCTGGAATCATTGCCCTCCAGATATCAGACCCTTCGAGCCATCCTTATGTGAGTTATTCCACGTCGTCTATCGCGGAAGGTAGAGTTTATCAACATGTTGAAAAGATGCCTGCGTAGTTTGTTTCGGACGCCAAAGTAAAAAAAAAATGTCATCAATTCTTTTTTCTCGGAAGAAAAAGACTGCACAGCATCCGTCGAGCAGCCAATTTCGACTGTCCAAAATATTCGAAACAAAAAAAAAAACATTTCAGCCTCCATGTGTTGCGAAAAAACAAGAACAAAAAAGTGATTCCAGAAACCTAATAGGTAACATCCTGAGCTGCAGCCGAAATCACCGCTTGAATTGCTAAACAGGAGCAGCGTCGAAAATGGAACCGGTGGCTGATTTTTCAAGTGTACCAGAATGTAGCGGCCCAGAGTGGCGCCTGGCATGTCATCGGCCGAAATTGACTGATGACACCGCCGGGGAAAGGCGACGTGCGTTAAGCTGAACGTACATTTGCATGCTTCCAGAACTGGCTGGCATGTCCAACAATGAGAGGTGAAGGGATGGCTATAAAATTTTCTAAACCAGAGTCTCTCTTTATATATTCTCAAGAATTGCCTGCGTCTTGGACCCAGATTCCGCAGCGCCCACCTCTGTCGAAAACATTTTGCACGGATTATAAAGCGTGGCAATCCTGCTACTCAAGATCAGCTCGAACGAGGTCCATATGCTAAGCAGCTTAAAGTGCTCTCAAAACTCGCTTCAACCGTTTAAAACCAAACGGTTTTTCAACACTGCCTTCTGCGACTTAAATGAACTCCCTCTGCAGGATAAAAATCGGTTTGTCTGGGAGGGAGTTTTGAGAGAACTTTCATTTCTGGATCGGACTGGATCGGAAGAATGAGCACGAACATGGTGTTTTTCCGTGGATAGCACCTGGACCAGGAGGACGAAAAAAATTGTCACAATACTGCTACGAACTTCGGTGACAGCAGACGTGGAACAAAGTTCTGAGTCAAAATCGTTTAAAAACAATGTTACGTCAATGAAAAGTTAAAAACGAAAGGTAAAAAAACCATCAAGTGAAAATGATCGAAAAATTGGAATAAAAGATGCATTACGTCGGTGTGACGTCTGTGACGGTGTGGTGCGGTATGACGTCTATGGTTGCAGACTTTCTCCGTATGGTGGGTGAGGAAGTAGGCAGTGCATTCCAATCACGTGAGAACGTGGCGCCGTATGCGTGGCGCAGTATGCTGGAGCGTATCAAGGTGTCCAGGTATCCATACCGGTGGTGACAACAAAAGGCACGTCAAGCAACAATACCTACACTCTCAGAAATGACATGATGTACAGCTCCCTTATGTCGCCGTTAGTGGAACCACTTCCGACAAGATGCGCTCACCATCCCTCTATAACTAACTAACTCCACGTCGAAACCATTTTCTCCCAACACATCTCCAGGCTTCGACATTTCCTTGATAGATGGCAGCAACGTTGCGGCGGATGGGGCGTCATGCGGTAAGGTGTGTGCTTCTTGTATGTCTCTGGAGGTAGAGTCTAGGCGTCAAAGGCGAAATCCCATTGGGAATGTGATCTCCTCTTCGAGTTGATTTAATTTCGCGCGTCTATCTTCCTTCGTCTTACTTCTTCCATCATACATTTTTCGTTATCTTCCCTGCAATCTTGAAGAAGAACGAAAAACCAGGACATCATCCAAGTTGGCTGAAAAAGTCTTTTAGCATTTTGCAATTCATGCGAAATTGGCGTGAGGCTTTTACACTCCTGTTTTGGACATATAGGCCGGATAGGGCAAGTCCTCATCGTGGTTTTGATTAATTTGTGCGCAGAGATACAGATTGTCCCTCGATTCATATCTTTTCATTTACAATGAGAAAAACTTTCGTGTCTATTCCGCATAATTTTCATTTTAAATCTGTGCGTCAGCTAGAAACGAACAAAAAGCCCATTGTTGGATTTTCGTATTGTTGCGGACAATGGTGGAGCTACCCGTGTAAAAAGAACAATGCAAAATACCAGAAAATAAAAATAAAATAAAAAATAAAAATAATAAATGCAGAATCGGGGACAGAGCGTTATGGGATATCTGGACTTCATGAACTTTTTGACCCTCACCATATTCTGACCCTTTCGTTTCTGTTGCGAAGTCAAAAGATATTGTAGGAGAAGAAAAAAAATTCTTCTTTGGACCTGCTCATTCCACCGGGTATCATATCTGAGCAATTGTTATCGGAGAGGTGGTGTGCATAGCTTCAGTTTATTACCTTCTTGAGGCAATTGTTGGCTCAAGAATAAAGAATATATCACTGTGTAAATGTTCTTTTTGCCCGACACACCATTGCAAAACGCTGTTTATTCTATCAATTTGTTTTTTTTCTATATGGTGTACATAATTTCTGGGACATAATTTGAAGCATCTTTTCGTAATTTCAAAAAAAAGAAGCTGATCAAACATGGCCAAATCTTCAATAGAAGGTTTGGCTTTGTTTGATTAGCTTCCTTTTTAGAAATAGCTTAATAAATAAATAGCTTCTTTAGAATTAACTTCTTTTTTAGTGAAGGCATAAATGCTTTCCTTGTTGTCTCTCTATCTGGTTGGTGGCCGCTTGTTGTTTGTTGTCAACCGCTTGCTTCATGTCCGCCAATAAGGCCCTGAAAACATTTCCGAAGTTGTCCTTTCGACAGGTACAAAACATCAATGATTCGACATACGAAAGCAAATGGGGCAGCCACACACGTAACCAAATGGGACATCAATGCGACTTTGCACTTGGCTTACACCATAGGTAAATGTGGCACTTTTACACCATGTATGCAAATGTAGCACAGTACAATTTGTATTTACACCATAAATGTAGCTGCTAATTGTAAACTTTTACCGCATCCAGAATTACACGTGAAGCCCAAGTACGAGTAGGTGCGCGGTGAAATTGTGATGATTCAATGCGCGGTGAAATTGTCATATAATTACACGCCTGGAGTTACCCAAGTGTGGCGCATAGTTCGGCGAAGAAAGCCGTGTGTATCAGGCGATAATTGGCATTTTTCAGCCATTCACATATTGCAAAATCGCCAGTACGATCTAGAACTTTGCTGGACCAAACGCAGTGATCAGCATCCCACGCTGTGGCATGTCACCAATAACGATTGAATCCCAGAGATATACCAATGTAGAGAACAGAGGAATACCTATTGTGCACGAGCGACTTGTATACCTACTAGTGTACAGCCAGAGAAACAATAACGACTCCCATGATCCAATGTCGATCATTGTATTAATTCAATTCAATCCAAATTCATTTTATTTGCGGAGTTTCCCCCGGTCAAATATGTACAAGGATAAACTTGGGACAAACAAAGAGATGGCAAACAAGGATGACAAATATTATAAGTGCGCAAAATTGTAAAGTCAAAACATTCGGCAATGTTACAATGACGCAAAAGTGGGGAACTTTTAACTAGGTCTTTGAAAGTACGTTTCTAAACGACTTCGAAAAGTGTTGACGTTTAGCGGGAGAGAAAAAAGGGTAGCTGGAAGCTGATTCCACTCGGGGCAAGTACGGCCGAGAAAGGAAAATTTCCCTACGTCTTTTTTGAATGTTATTGCCCTAATCTTGAAGGGGTGATCATTTTTCGAGTAAAAGGTTGCGTTCTCTATATCAAAGGGATCATCTCTCCATACCCCCATTCCTAAGGATCATAAAACGAGCAAGCAGTGGCGAGACCATTCTCCTTTTGGACAATCTCATCCAGCCGAGCTTCGCAATCATCTCAGAGACGCTGCTTCGAGTGGGATATAGTCTCCGGACACAAACCTTGCGGACTTTCGCTGAATCCGCTCGATTGCTCGAGACAGCGTCATGGAGTGAGGATCCCAAGCCAGGCCGAACAGTGGACATATAGGCGACCTCTCTGATTTTTGGGGGGCATTTTCTGTAGTTTCTTTTTAAAGTATAAGGCACGATTTGCCTTCGCTGTAATCTTGTTTATACTCAGACATTCAAAATATGCGGGCCATAGGAGATTTTTGTCAGACTTTTGAAGCACGGGGCAATGTTATTCCCCATCTGGTGAGCGCCGTTAAATGCATTCCTTCATGTAATGTGTTTTGCGGCGCATGCGAAATGGAGAATTACATAGCCCCTGCTTCAAATGTTTGAAAAAAAAATCAACTATGGCCCGCGTATTCAGAATGGCTCCGTATATATGCGGCTTAATCTTGTAAGGGAGTCATTATTCTTTCCGGGACTGTACCCTCATAGGAAACAATCACCAGCAGTGTTATGAATCCTCTGAAAACACGCATGCATCGTCCAAATTCATGCAGGCTAAGGTCACTTTTTGAACTTTTCTCTCGCAACGTTCAAACCTCGAAGGAAAAATTAATGTTTACGATCGAGTGAAAATTTAAACAGCAGCACTTCCGCAATCTCAGCCACAAACGAAAGGGCAGCATGTTTCCAGTAAATTTGCTGGTGTGAAATTGACACAACACATGACATTTCGTTGCGCATGCATTTACAGGTTGTCCAAAAAATGCCGGTCGATGAAAAAATTTGTACGGTTTTTCAGAGTCCGTCAAAATACGCCGAACATCGGAGAAATTTCGAAGGCCTGCACAAGGCAGGCCAACCCCATTGCAACAGGGATTGATGAAGTTTACGCCTCACGCGAATGTCGTGCCGTTTTTCGGCGCATGTTACTCTTGAATCTGAATGGCGCATGAATTATTAATGAACTCATACGCACGTGTGGCAGCCAAAGATACAATAATGTACCAAATATTTGGGTGCCTATAATCTTATAGTTTAATTGCCACAAATGGGTAATGTACCCTGAAATGGGCATCTGCATTGATGGTTTGTTGGTACTATCCTTTTTATGTGACCGCATTTGTCATAAGAACAACCATAGGCCCCACAAACCAATGTACCAGTGGCCCCATTAATGGGTACATTATTGTTTGCAAAGAATTTTGACACACGGAGTGTAAACCTGTGCACTGTAAAATTTTATATCGCCTCAAATGTGTTTACGCAGGAAATGCTATGCGCGGATGACGATCAAGCTGGAGTTTTGGAGACAAGTTCATTCCTTGGGACCTTTCGAAGACGCTATCGGCGCAAAAATGAGCTATGAGCTAGCAGGAGGCAGATGTGTAGGGGCAGTCCAACAGTTGAGTAATTGTTGCCATTTTCTGCACCTCCGAAAGTGTTTGCTCACATGCCAAAAATCGTCAAATGTCCATTTCTGTTCGAAAGCAAAGTCCCAACTCGAAGGAGTTGTCGAAAATTTATGGCATAGCGAAAAATCCGAGAAGGTATACAAAAACTTTGGGTGAAGGGCCGGAGAAAATTAGATGTTTTTGAGTACCTGCAACTGTGTGAATGATTCTTTTTTAGAAGAATTTTCAAATGTCGTTTCGCCGAAATCAGCGGACGCCAATTATTGCGCACTCGCCCAGTGACTTATGGGCATGAACCACGCTTTTCGCAGACATTTCCGGGTGTTGTATCGAAACAGGGCACGTTATGTTACCGTTCCCATGCACATGTATATATGTTTCTGTAGACACAGCGCAATATTTACTGGCAGTCGCAATGTCGAATTGAGCTTAATATTAGCTTACAAATTTAATGAAAATTAAATGCGCCCAAAACACGTGCGAAATGGGGATTTCCTTAATTAAAGACCGCATTCAAATCATTAAAACAAGGGCATAAATTTAAATTATTAAAGAGCGCCACAAGGGCAGGGATAGAGAGAAAGAGACAGCATTGCATCCACATGAGAGCAATGAATGTTTATGTGGCCGATCTGCAATAATAATAATTAATATGTGTGCCATTTTAACGGCACGGCTACGCCTAGCTTATTACCGAGGTACCGAGCAAAAATAAAATGCTTTTAAAATAACCGCGGCATTTTGTTTTCATAAAATCTTCAAAAATTCAAATTCTTTACCAGCGAGAATACATTTTTGATATATCTTTCTGAAAAAAGAGCATTCCCCTGTTGCAACCCGCTCCAGCTGCAACAGTTGTTACCAGTTTTCAGTTTGCACAGGTCCGAAGAAGTATTTCTACCATGCATAAGGACGCAAATGGCATACCAGGAGTTGCCATGGTTTAAGTGTAATCCAGGTTTAGGAGAACTGTTAAAAGTGATAAACTTTACACTGCTGTCGAGATACGAGTAGATGAGATGGAGAGAGTCAGGAGCAAAAGGCGAATGGAGTGCGCCTGTGAACAATGATGCATTTACAGTGAACGTAAATATTTGCCAGAAATCGTGGCAAAATCACCACTTATCCCATGGTCATACCAAATTGCGAATTCTTCTGCAGGCAACGCTGTTCAGCTTGAAGCGACAAAATATGGCCCACAAGATTGAGTCTTAACCGGCAACTCGCGATGGAAGATTCCTTGCAAATTTTCATCCTTTTTGTTCACTTGGTTTACTCGCTGGAAATTTAGGACCGTCGTAATAATAGATTAGATGTTGATTTTTCAACTGCAAGCGATGTATCCCCAGCCTCGCTCAGACACCGACATGTCAAAATCTTTTGCATCTTTGAATGTTTGTCCTTATTTCTTGTCATCATCTTTATAGTTTTTCGGTACCTAATGAACAAACAAATAAATAAACTCAAAGATATGGGAATCATCAGAGCCTTCGTGAAGGATTGTCTCTGCTTACGCAGTCTGACCCGACGGTCATGATAAAGCAAAAGGAGCGAAAAATTGGCTTCACCGGGTGAATCTGACGAAATATTTTCTATCTAATCACACGGGACCTTCGGCTTCGGCTAGATCCAGCAAAGTTTCGGACAATGTCACTTGCGGGATTTCCCAGTATCCGTTGTGCGCCAAGTTCAATGAGAAAGTCTGGGGCCATTGGTTGCCTTCAGTGGCAGAAAAACTGAAAATAATGCCCTGGCATGAAAGCTTAAACCTTTATTTTCCCAAAAGTTTATCAGCTGAAATATCACTCATGAGATCAACCTCGTTCTGAATTCAAAGGTATCCGTAGATATGGTTGATCAGGGATATTTTTATGAATACGAATCTGGGGCATGTTCAGATTTTAGCGTGATCAAAAACGGCAAAAAAGAAAGCTCGCCTAACCTAAAGTATTTTCCATGTTGAGAACATTTCACTCGTCTTTTTCAGCGTGGAAACTTTTGCACGCGCTGGGTGGGAAGAAGGGCCCAACTTCGCATGCGCATGAATCAAACAAGGCCTCCGATTTTTTTGTCAGATCCGCAGGCAAAAATGTCTGTTTCACTTGACGCAACCGTTAACAAAAATGGTAATGATTACAGAACAGAAGTCTGATCACATGCGGTTTTCTCAAGCTGCTGGGCGATTATCCTTTGCTCGTTCTTCATAAGGTCCGAAAAGACCGCAAACAGTTAACTTTGATGATTAAGAATAGAGAAGGCTGGATGGAAAAGTAGGCCAACATCTCAGCCGCAATTATCCTCGCAGAGGAGATTTTGGAAGGCGAAGAAGGTTGTGGCTGCTTTAAGTGAGCCTTGCAACTGCGAATATAGACCGCACCGCTTATACTCCCATCATTCCCATGAGGCTCGTTGAAGTCAACGAACCGTAATAAGCTTCGCAGGACTCATAATATGACAGCGATATGAGCTATGGTCCGGAGATTGGCAGTCGCGACTTCGGCTGAATATTCCACTGGGCCTCTTTCAGTGCGGGTGTGTGACGCTGGTGTCGTGCGAGTTTGCATCCTGGAACTATACGGACATTCCCTGAATCTATTTTACACAGCCCTTTTCACAGGTAGCTCCACCATTGTCCCCAACAATTTAAAAATGCAACAATTGGTTTTTCGTTCTTTTCTAGACCATCTCGCAGAGAATTTAAAATAAAAACCATGCGGAATGGAAATGAAAGTTTTCATCATTGTAAATTCCCATGTAAATTAGAATCCAGGGACAGTCTGTACATTTGCATGGCTTTTTACACGGGGAGCCGGGAGAGCACCACCTCTCTCCGCAACAATGAATGCAAAAATTCAACAATGGGCTTTTCGTTCATTTCTCAGCCCGCTTTGCAGAGATTTTTTAAATAAAAATAATGCGGAATAGAAATGAAAGTTTTTCTCAATGTGAAATCCCATGCAAAGTAGAATAGAGGGAAACTCTGTATATATATACCCACGTAAATTGGGATTTTTATCTCATCCATATGAGATGTGGGCTACGCTTTCACAAAATAGAGCGCGTCTTTAGAAAGGAATCGGGAATTATAGTGCAAAATTCCAGGACACATCAGAAATTCTGTCACGTTTCGCAAAGACCTGCTGCAAGTTGGTGGCTGTCGTTCTTTTGTGTAGTTGCATATTTGAAGCACGGTACAAGGTGGCGTGAAAACATGTAATCACCGTTGCGTTCCATCAACTGTGTGGCAAGGCTGACTCCAGGTTGCGAATTGAAATTTCTGGTAGAAAGGCTTTTTCACTAGAAAGATTTCTATCTGCTGTGCCTTTCAATTTTCTGCGAGTGTGAAGGATTAAATATGGCAGATAATTCTGAAAAAAATATTGGTGTGTTAATGTTAAATTGAGTGTGTACCTGTGCCTGATTCCAATAAGGTCTAATTCCTGATCTCGAAGCACCCAGGCCATTTTTCCTCGTCGTCAAAATGTCAAAATGTCAAAATCGCTCAAATATAAATCGCAAATTGAGGCATAAAGTTTGTTCGCAAATTTTAGTCAACACCTTATCGTAAAGTGTGGGCCAATTGCTAAGCTCAGATGTCATCAAAATGTGTGACCCTTATAGCTGATCTAAAGGTGTGCGCCAACGAGCCTTGCGAAAAGAAAATTCCGCTTTCTTGCCTCCTCTCCGGATGTGATTCGGCGCTGATTCCATAAGATGGCGAGCTATATTTGGCCAGAGTTTGGACTCGATGATACATTTTACAAGAGTAAAGTCAGTCATGGAAAATACCGGAGAGGTTCATATTTTACAAAATGTCGATGTCGCATGATCGTGGATGTAATTAAAGCAATGCAAAATTCGCCTAAATTGTTATCACTGCTGAAATGCAAGCCAATGGATGGAATAAAAGTATCTTATGATTGATTATCAGATGGTTGACTTAGGTACTGATTTTGTCATTTAATCAATAAACCATGAAACACGTAATGATTTCTGCTGATGTGCAAGCGAAAGTCGCGTTAATTTTTCTCACCCTGTGGACGATCAATATTCCTCAGGAGTGCCATTTTCCAGCAAAATAAACTCGTTAGGCTTTTGAAGAATGCTAAGACTCGGAAGAAGAGGAAAAAGAAAAATAAGCATCAACGGAGAAAGGACTAAAGCCGCGGCACACCGGTGTAACCGGCGAACCTGAGCTGATTCAAGAAACAACGTCGCTAAAGAAAACCTAATTTCCTTATTGCAGCTGTATACGCGAATTTCAAAGCAGCGGGTCTCGCCGCTGTTTCCTGTGCAAAGAAGATTTTAGTTTTCTCTGCTGATAAATTCCATGCGAAATGGAAATAAACCAGAAAGGAAGGTGAAAAACTCTGTAGATCATATCTATGGAAGAAGTCACACACAAAACACCCTCTTGTCACGTCACACATCTTGCAGAAAGGTTGTACAAAGCTTGCAAACTTGCCATTCCCTTCTAATACCGAGAAAAATAAGTCTTTGATAGTATCATCAGGAAATTGATTTCAGAAGTTCAGTTGGCACGTCTGGTTATTCAGGAAGGATAAGCGTGTCCCTATAAAGGATAAAGCGCAGAGGGAATTTCACGATTTGGATCTATTCAGAATCAAGTTAAACGATCAACTTATCGTGCGATTGATCCACTAAACTGGTTGCATCTGAAGAGGTTTATTGTCGGATAAACTCCGTATCTGAATGCTCTCAGCGCAAAATTGAAGCAACTCTGGGCCGGGCATGGTCCTGACCATCATTGCTCTGCAGTGCCTATTTGCCTAAACACAAAAAATAACTCTGACATCCGAGCTAATGTGCGTGTATGATCCGTTAAGGCAGCGGCAACATGCTCATAAGGCCGCAGGGGACGAGCCCCCTAGTATCAAATATTGCAATCCATCTAAAGCCCCTCCACAGTTTGGAACTTACGAAAAATGAGAACACACAGGGATTGAAAAACCTGGTTGTCCATATGTGGTGGCCATTTGAATTGGTGGATGCAATATTGAGGAACGGCAATATCGGTGTAAGCCGGTGTCCATGGGAACACCAGGTGTCAATTTCGTGGATGTCCACAGGGGTCCACCCCAAAAAAATAATCTATCCCGTCATCACAAGATAAATGGAAAGCGGAATTGCTGAGTCGCAATCTTTTGCATTGCTGAGTGCCATTGCTCACGGCTTGGTCAGAAATATGGAACTGATTTCCTTCCGCGATTTTCAAAGCTCAAAAAACAAGAGCACGCAGCATAATTCGCGAAGCCATTCCGCTTCCAACTGCCGCCAATGGACTGGGAGAGAAGCAACGTTGTCGCTGCAACAAACCTTCCAGAAACAGTTCTGCCTTGAAGCAGCAGATCTGGCGTCATTGTCGTCGACAGATTTTGCGCCTGCATTTTTTCAGCAGTTATGCAATCCACATCAGAAGGTATTTTTCGGGTTGCAGCTTTTGAATTCGATAGGGGCAGAAAGTGGAAACATTTTTCTGATGGGATTTATTCGTATTTACGAGTCGATTCATTTATTCCTGCACACGCAGAGACCACAGGCGGTTGTAACTAAGAAACCTCTACACCCAACTAAAGAAACCATCACCGCACGGCAATTTCAAACTGTCAGCAGGCCGACGCAATCACGAAGTGGTATGAACACATTTTGCAAACCAGAGTTTTCCAAATGTACAGTTACGTAAACAACAATGTATTATTATTATTAATATCGGTAAATACTGTCACAAATGACCTGGTGACAGGACACAAACACAACAGAGGAATCAGGACCAGTTATGGCCTCGTAAACCATTAAAAAAAGCGCAAACAAAACAGTAATCAACATTTGCAGAAAAAGTCGGAAAAAAAACTCAAGTCAGAGTTGCGACGCCGAGGGAAATGCGAGCATGGGAGATGAATTTTGAGGTCGAGGGGAGACCATTCCAGCCCCTGATGCTTTTAGGAAAAAATAAATTGAAGATCACATTAGTTTTAAAAATTGGAGGGAAACAGCAAGGCCATTGTCTGTTCGACGTTGACTGGGTTTGATATAATAACAGTTCGGCAAACTAAAGTTAAGGGACTTGGAAATAATGTCGCAAAACAGGTTTAACCTATGCACCTTCCGCCTAGTTGCCAATGGATCAAGGTTCAAATCATGCAAGAGAAATCATGCAAGAGAGGTTCAAATCATGCATCAATGTACTAAGAAGTGGAGTCACACATTGTTGGTCTGTGGGTCAAGTGACAAAGGCACAAAAAGAATTGTGCCAACAGATCAACAACACAGATGCCCAGTTGCGGGCACATTAGTGATGCACCCCTAACCAACATTCACCCAATTATGGATACTGTTGCGTCCAATGTTGTTTTTGTGACACAGCATGCATAAATACTATACCAATTTCGTGTGGCGAGAGTTACAGCACATTGATTGATATTTTTTTCAATGTTGCGGAAAACATTGCAATGAAATAGGGATTTCGTTAATTAAAGGCCGCATTCCAATCATTAAAGCAAAGGCATAAAATTAAATTATCGAACAATTCAACAAGGGCTGCAGAGAGGGGTGATCGCTTCCACATGAGAAGAACTAATGTTTATTCCAATTCATTCCAATGATATAGCCAGGTAAATTAATTAAAATGTTTGCGCCGAGAGACAGGCAGACACAGATTGACATTAATCCATAACAGATATGACATGGGAGGGGCCGAGATGGTGGGAGAAAGAGAG